>JAQIXW010000863.1:0-23838 GCA_034700685.1 Willowsia buskii
CACTGCCCATTAAAACCCATTATAACCCGTACCCACCTGATTTTTTGTTAAAACCCGCGGGTTTTGCCATGCCTGAGCAGAGGTGTAGCATTAACAGTAAACAAGTGATATTTCATGTGATCAGAGTAGACCGAAACCGCAAAACCAAAACTTGTTCAGTGAAAGCGAGAGGCAGAATATTATGGAGAAGGAATAGGTAGGGGTTTGGTGAAAGAGGGAGAAAGTAATGTGTGTATATAAGCATGTTATAAGTGCCATCACAAGCATAAACAAGAAAACAACGGCAAGGAAATAGATGAAAGGAAAAGGATGTTACTGTGGCTAGTGATTGTGGCTTCGTACGTAATTCTAAATAAGAATTTAAGCATGTGTATTGTGAACACGAGGAATAAGTTGGTTCAAGAAATAGAATTGAAATTGTGATAGAAATAGGTTTGCAGTGTTTCTACGAATATGTACAAATTGTAATTTGGAATGCTAAAACATGGATGCAGAGCGACACAAGACATATAAAAAGCTGACATTCCGAAATAAGTAGCTTTCACCATGTGGTCTCGGTAGCTCATTTTGTACCAGGCGCAGCAATTCACTTGCTTCCCTCTTCTTCCTATTTACATTATGGGCTTTCTAAGCATTTTTACGCTTGGAAGGCATACAACATGACTAGAGTCCGTATCTTATTATCTGATAGCACATGTGAGACAAAAGACAAATAAAACCAAGTGCATGTCTCTCTCCTACTTCTTTTGTCTATATGTCTGCTGAAATGAAAATCACGGGAACCTGAAGTTAGCGTGATAACTCCCTACTACATTGGATATTTATGCATGCCCCAGAAATGGAGAAAATTTATGTTAGAAAATTGCGATAGTGAAGGTTAGAATGAAAACTCTGTGGAAAGAATTTATAGTAATGCAAAAAGTGACTCAATCGTGCGCTCATTCTACGGTACTTCCGACTGTTCTTGTACTTCTCGTTTTTTTTCTGACGAAGATAAAATTGATGGTGAAATGGTTCTCTGGTGGAATTTGAAAATCCCCAGTCACCGATTTACTGACACGAAGAAAGCATTCATTCGAGAGTAATTTTTTAACAAATAGGAAAGATGAAAAGAGTCCAGGATGTATTGTTTCGTTCGTGAGCAATGAGCAATATGTGCAGAAGTGTGCTTTTTAAGTGTTATTGTTCCAAAAATAGATGGTACATATAGCTTGTCCAAAAGAAGATAATATCCGTCCCACATACATAACCAGTAATCAACCTAGTAGCGGATGTATACAAATTGCAGAGTAGCTTCGTGTTCTTGTTTTGACACAAGACGTGATGTTGATGTTGCCCAAAGAAGGCAAAGCAGAGGACTGTTTGGAGCACTAGTCTTGACAGAGGAACGGACATAGCAGATACATTCCATAGGGTTAGTATTTGTTGCTTCAATAATAATGTGAGTAATGACCATACAAGTGGAGTTAACACCAACCATGCAAGAGAAGGTTGCTATAAAAATGTTAAAAAACTGAGTCAGCAAAGCTCCAGTGACATACCCAAATAAGTTTTTCTCTGAGAAGCATCGATTTCCCCTTATTGTGAAAATGTGCAATATATATACGCATCATTTCCTTTCCCTCCCATTTTTGGCAAAAATGTACATACTTTATGAGAGTGATATCCCACTGGCACAATACTGCTTGACATTTTTCCTTGGATCCATACGAAACACTCAAGCTGTAAGTTTTGTGCAGGCGAGTACGTGAAAAGAATTCGGTTTACAAATGTACCGTGCAAAATGTCCTATGAGTAATATAATAGCTAATAGATTTAATAGACAAGGCGCAACTGCTGAGTTGCTAAAACGTCTGACAAACATATCATGCACAATGCATGGCCAATAATAAAAAATGCGATTGATTTTCTTCGTCTATCATCTACACACTGTGTTGTTTTATTCCAAAGCTCGAATGATATGTATCTAAATTTCCGTTCTAATTTCTTTTTGAGTTTGTTTTATATTTCAAAACTATTCGATTTCAAATGTACATAAAATATATTACAAGCGCTAATATAAGCCCCTAGACGCTATGTATATTTAATTCAAATGAAATTCTGATGAAGACAAGTACTGCGTAATAGCAGAAAAAGAAACTTTATTCTTGATAATCAACTACAAAATTGCATTCCCAACTTTCATGTAGCAAAGAATGCTCATGTCTGAAGTATGTATTCAATTATTATCCAACAAATTGACGCATTACGTGCTGTAAGCACATGTATATGCTCCGCAATAATACTTATGATGAAGGAATGTTTTTATTTTATTTTTTCGTAATAATCTATCATTCCAACACGATGACAAACTATTTATGCTACCAAGTGTGAAATAAACATGCAAGTGTACTAGTTTGCGTAATAATTGATCAACGGAATGAAGCAAAAAGACCAGAGTGCTATATATGTCTAAACTTTAGGCTAAAATATACTTTATGTGATATAAACACTGGTATAGACTGTTTTTGAGTTATGCAAGACACAATTTCCACATTATTCAACGATTTATAATGGATTATGAAGGGGGTGGGCTGTTATGTATTGATATAAATTAAGAGTTTGTGCCATTTTCAAAACTCAGTATATTTTATTGAATAGCATACTATTGATGTTCAAGGATTTTTACGTTTCTAATGATGGGTCTACTTTTCGTACGAGCTTCAGGTTGTTGTGTGATGAGTTTATTTTGGCTTATACAAAAACTTAAAAACTTACCAATGTTTGTAGCAGAAAGTTAAGCCGTATAATATGTTGTATGTTTCTTCTACTTTTAATGAAAGAACGTGAGCTCGGTAAGTTGGTAAAATATTACCTTTTGTCATTTATGGTACTCCTTTTCAGAACTCCATGCCACAGCTACCGATTATTATAACAATCCAACCAAACACTTACTTGCATACAAAGGTAATAACAATAAACGTCTAAAAATTTCAAGAGAATCATAGAGTTACGAGTTACGACTTTATGACCATATTAATAGTACACCTTATGATATGAATCACACTGATATTCTGGCATTATGGAATGGATAATCATGTAAAACCTCACTTAAAGCATTTCCTACCAGCATGACTGAAAGTGCGAAACTGCTTTCACAATGCATCTTTATTATTATAGTCAGAGTAGGAAAAGGCATGCAAAATACCTAGTAGGGTTGATCATCATTAAATCATTGAGTTTGGGGTTATTCAGCAATGCAGTGAATCCATATAGTGCCTTCTACTTTTCTGTCTGATCAGAAACTTACCAAGAGGCGAACTCGTATAGCCATAATCATATTTTAAAAGGATTGTTCTCATAAATGCCATGCAGGCACGTAGTTTACACTCACTACCTCCACATCATCCAAATGACCGTTCGTAGATTTTCTTCGCTTTTTCAAACTCGTAAAATTTTGATGTTTTGCAGGGATTTCGGTCGCGGGTAAACACTGGGATTTTTATATCCATACACACTACCAGTATTAATGTTATCTACCCTGACTAAGTTTGCTTTACAATTATTTCCCTTTGAAAATTCGTTGATTTCAGTGAATTGGCTTGGTGTGAGGCGAAGTGAATGTAACGTCTTTTTAATGAAACGCTATGTTTTTAGGTAATCTTATCCTCTCTATTTGTAGCTCCTCATTATGAGGGTCACAATTTATACTCGGGCGACGCGTTATTTCTAATACTTCATGTTAATGATATCAGTGATAAATCGTAACATCACACACCGCCACGCATACGCTCTGTTGAATAAACATTTTGCTCATGACTGTACTGACGGAAAAGTCGTATTCATTACTTATCAGACTTTAGTAGTACAAGCATTTTGTTAGCTCGTGTGTTGACTCTTTGACACAAATTACTATAACAGAGAAAAATCTATTAATCCTTGTATACACCCAGCGGATCCGGAGCAGTGATGAATAAAAACACAAAATAATGATGTTGTTACTGTGTGCCACGCCACCACACTGCTAATGAAATGAAAATCACAATATATTTCGTGTGTGACGAAGTGAAACATATTATTATCTTTTGCATTTGATAGAAGGCGAGAGCATTAATGAACAGGATAATTTTATCGGCGGCATGTGTGTCTGTGACGATGATACTTTCTCCGCTTTCTCATTCATTCCATTCCCCACAGACAGCCCCAAAAAGGAATTCTCGCATATGCATCCATTTGCGCTAAAGATAAGAGAGCAAGCCAGCAAACAAGTTAGACCAAAAATGAGCACACGACAGACGCGGAGTCTCCTCGACTGACTGGAACAACAACTTTTTCCAACGCCGATACTTCCATGAGGGTTATATCCTCAGTTTCTGTTTATAGCTATTGTGGTTGTAAAATAATACCGTTCATTTTGACTTCTCTCGTCAAAAACGGGATGCACCGCAGTTGTGCAATATAGTATAATCCTTAATCCTTATACTTTTTCATATGCCTGGTACTTTTAGACAAACGGATAATACGCTGCTGAATGGGAACACTCAAAACTCAGCAAACAAACTGTGTGTGTGTATTTTCACGTCATCAGATATAGCATCTTTTCCCCAGTCTAACAACCTTGTTTACATATTATTATGATTACTAGACGCACATGTTTTCTCCACTCTTGTATTCTATCTCACCGGCATATCTGCACATTTACTAACTCTCTGTGCTCCTCTCCGGGTCTCAACAAACAAAGCGAGTTAGTACCCGTTGCAACAACAGGAAGAAATAAAAACAGCATATAGATATAGAAGCAGAATAAAGTCATTATTGTGTGTTCAGAGCTGACATATTGCTTTCAATATTTAGCCACACTCGTCTATGGATATAAAAGAAAAGGGAACTTTGAGAACAGAATAGATCTGTATATGTTTGCTTGCTTTCAGCCAAACGTAAAATAACGTAAATAACCTATCATTCCATATAGTTCTATGGTACGTACGGAACCATTTTAATGAAAAAAAAGTAAACCATGCAAAAACATTCATAACATTTATGTCTACTAGTCATCCTTATTGGACTATTGTAGTGTTTTTGGTATTAGTGTGAAAAACTGGGCAAAGTAAGATGCATAGTTTAGCAAGGCAAAATTCCAGATTATGCATTTGTTATGTGCAAAGATTAGGGAAAAATTGCATCATATAATCATCCTCCTCGTCAGTTCCACTTCCCTTTCCGCGCGCTTTCACTTACTCGGTGAGGACCACCAGAAAAAAATGATCATGATCATGATGACAAGGGTGCTCAAGGGAGTCTGTCAGGGAAGAAAGATATGCACTATAAAAGATATGAATCTCGGTCAGGCAGACCAAAGTAGAAATGAGGAAGGAGAAAAAAAATATGAGAAATAGTTTCACAGCCTTTAAGAGCAGTAGTACCACCGGTGGTACACTGTTTCTGCTTTATGTGAAAGCTCTGCAACATGTATCCGGGTTCTTTTTCTGGTGTTAGTGGTTTCTTTAAATCTTAGCCAGCTTTCTTTCGTGCCATATGCATACTGCGGTAAAAGTAAATTTAAACTTCCAGCCAACCACCCAAAAGGAACCTTCTAAACACCTACTACCAACGTTATCGTATAGGATATATAGTTTTTTCTCTTTCACAGAGGCTGACTCACGTTTATGGTTTACTTCATTTTTTTCTCATTCAAAAACAACTCTGTATTTTTCATCTTTTGATTCCATACTCACTTTTTTCCGTTTCCGTTGGTTAAATGTTAATTTCTTGGAAAGGCATAGAATCTAGCACTGGAGAGTTTGTGCAGCTTAAACTTGATGACTGTGATAACGATAGAACGATACTATAAAAAGTGATACATGATAAGTGCATGTCTTATATGTTAATATTTATATTAACTGAGCCAGAAAATCGTAAAACGGTCTTGTTTTTCATTTCACTTATAGTTAGTATGTAGATTTCAGCAAAAATAGCACGGTGGAAATCTTTGAACGCTTATAAACTTACGTAAATCTACAACAAAGCAACAAGCTTGCATAGGCGAGTGAACATCAATATAGTTGTATATTATGCTGCTATTATATATTTCATGCTGGGTAAAGCTTGTTGGCGTGTTTGAGTTTATATACTTCAGTGTCAAGACTCAAAAGTCAACAAAAGGAGAAGTAACTATGAGATGAAAAAATGATTAGATAACAAGTAAAAAGTGTAACAATGAAATTATTTTCGTTTCGTTTTTACTGTAAAAGTCAAATGATAACACAAAGTTAAACTTTTCGCTTTTTGAAACGAGGAATCATCAGAATTCCATTTGATTGTTAAGATAAGCTGAAAGAAGTATTTTTTAAGTTTTGGCGGAAGCCTCATCTCGCCTGTGATGTTTGCAGTTCATATTACACATAGCACGTCTTATCTATACAGGGTGCGAATAACAGCATGCATGTATGATATAACATATATAATAATATTGTGTTAAGGGAACATGTATAGTTTACTTAAGTGAATACGTAACGTCGAAGACTTGTCAATAGTAAAAACCTTAAACGAGCGAAAGTTTCATTCCATTTGATGCTGTACAAATTTCCTTGCAAAGAACTGCAGACAAGAAAGCTGCTGAGCACAAATAATATAGGAAAGTTGGAAACTTAAGATTCAACTCACTCTGTTCTGTAGTACAGTATAATTTTTTGACATTGCCGAACGTAAAAGTGAAACAAGTATATTATATGTATATACATATATTATAAAATTCTGACTTTTTCTTTTAACTATGAAGTGTAGGCGTTTAAGAAGTTAAAGGGAAAATATATTATATTTCATAAATCCTCAATCATTCCTATATTTTCATGTTGTTAGAAAGTCATTGCAGACGTTAAATATTTACTTCGAAGAGTGGTTTTATGTCATATTTTGATGATAGTATAAGAAGAATATAAAATACATACTTTAATAATATATACATTTTGCAACGTACAACTTTGAGGTCTTGCTTAATATGGGAAGATTGGTAATATGATTGGGTAACGTCAAAAATGGTCGAATAGGAAAGGCATGCAAAGAAAAGAAAAATGGGAAAAATTGAAGAGCAATTGCAGTAATGCTTGATTCTACCTACATTACTGCGTGCTGTTATTATCGACTAAATTGTATATTAATGGAACTTCCAAGCTTTTGGTTACAAGTGAAGCAAGCTAGACTTTCTAGATTCCAATAAAAATACGCTGTATACAAAGGTATTTGAAATGAAATAGGTAAAAAGTCAACATGAGCTTTTGCTTATACGCTGGCCAGTTAAATATTATACATCATACTTCTAGCGACACATGCTTATATTATTGATGGATGCATACATTTTTTAATAGAGAATGCAACCAGAATATCGTAGCTGTCAGGACATATTCACGTTATGGTCAACAAGTTGTGATAAATTACGTTCAGCTAAGATATATATTAGCCAATTTTATTGAAAATTAAGCAAACAAAACTGATAAATTAAATTCACGTTTTATAATGGACTTTATGGCTATTACTTGAGCTAGATAGTAGTAGCTATATCCAAGTAATGAAAGTTATGTTCACAGTATGAAAATACAATGTCCGTCCATATTATTTCTTTATGCTTATTGATTGTATCGAAGACAATAAAATGGGCAAAATATAATCAGTACTAAATTTCTATTAGATTCGTATTTACATATAAGAAACACACTCGCAAGACCAAAGTTGCTATTCCTTGAATTTTGGCTAAAAGTGAACAAGATTTAATATGATTCAACCTATTATATCTTCATACATGGGCTAAAATCTCATTTACATTAATTCAACTCTTTGATTTCCCTTGATATTTTACAGAAATCCCGTCTTGCTAGCTACATTCATGCGTTACAAATAAAGACAGTGAAACACCAACCGACACAATAAGCAAAATATTCAAAGCACATACAAGTAGCGAGAAAGTCTGTTAATTTAGAGGAAAGGAAAACAGCATTAAGCGTTAACAACATGAAAAAAGCGAAATCATGTAACTGAAGCGTAATAGCTTTAAGCTCATCGTATATGATTCTCAAGTTAAGCCGATTAAATAAAATGGGAATTCCTTTAACGTAGAGACCAAACCCGACGGACAGGTTTTCCTATTTTACCGTTTAAATCACAGTAATGCTACTTTTAGTATACAAGAACACAAGTGACTACTTTTCCTCTTAAATGCGTCTAACAAAAAAGAACTGGAAGACAAAGAATGAGCATAAAACTGACATTTGGCTGTAAATTGACGGGTGTTTATATGATTACAAAATTATCCGTGAAGTTCATACAGCCCCTTAAGTATAGTCAAAGATTTTAAAATTACTTTAAGGTTTTCTCTATATGGAATTTGAGATGTGGAAATAACGGCAATAAAGTGAAAATAGTCGGTAGAGGAAAAAGTGTTAGTACATATGCTTTCCGTGGTCTTAAAGTGCAGTCATTATACCATCATCATCATGATCACTCACTAGGATCGATCCTGTTTTAGCCTCTAACTTAATTTTAGCTTGATGCGAAAAAACGAGCTGAATATTATGTTCATGCATACAGTATTTGATTGAAAGTTTGTTACATGTAATTTTCTATGCCAAAATGACTTGTATATATACAGGTAAGGCATTGAACAATGTGTTGCAAAAGCTTCTACTAGCATCTCTTTCTTTTTCATCCTGAAAATTGTGTTTTCTAGTTCGAATACTTGATTAACTCATATGGAAAATGATTTGATAAATTTATTTGATTACCTATACCACCCAACCAGCAAACAGCCCATGAAGCAGAAAAAGAAGAAAGTTTATAGGATCTCAGGAAGTGATTACGAAATTAATTAAAAAAGTAAAAGTGACTTTTCAAGCAGAGAATGAGTACAGGTTGTTCATTAACATGACAAAAGGGAATAATAAGAGAAAGAGAGAAAATCAAGTTTTTGAATGTCTCTAATTTCTTATTTCAGCCCACATAAAACAGAGCAAAGACTGAACAGAAATCAAAAACTCTTCAATCCAAAGAAATTGATGATATTAGGATTTTAGTATTTGCTCAAGTATGCTCAATGGATGTTGAAAGAGTTACGAATTTAAGGAATGAAAGCATTTCTCCTTCTCATCACACGTTTGATTTCAGAAAGTGTCCCCACAACACGATATCCCAGCTTTCCCTACACATTACATAATATTCACATACCTATGCATACTTAACCCGCAGCTTTCGAAATTAAAAAATGCATGAAGTTAAGTCATTAACCCAAAAATTAGGAATTCCATCTGCTTCTAACTGCTTCCAACATTCCAGAAAATGTAACTTTAGGGTCTTTTCAAATAATGGTATGTGTATTGTGAAAGGAAGAAAGCAGTTAGATATATATGCCCAATAAAGTACGCGTAATATAGAAAGTCTGCTATAGAGCCAAATGTTATAATAATACTTGGTTGTTCGTGAACCCTGGACTGAGGCTAATGCCAGACATTCACGATCTATTTATTGTCCATGTACATAACTGAACAAAGACGACAAAGGAATGAATAAGTGAACATTGAGAATGGCTTAAACACAATTCCTTATAAAACTTGTGTGACCATAGTCATTTAGTCATTTATATGGTGCTTCTACGTTGCAGCAAAAACAGCAGGAAAGAAGGATATTCCACCAAATAGGCAATCAATTTTACAAGAATACATTCAGTATACACAGTTTCTGTCTAATATATATGGAGGTAGTATCTTAAAGGTATCGTGACAGAACAAACAAAAGCTACAAGGGACATTCTTGAAGACAACAATAAATGTGCAGAAGACTAGAAGAAAGGACTGTAAAGTAATGATGGTCATTCTCTCTGGGGCTTTAACAAGGGAAATCATCATCGCTAGCACCAACATGAATGAGTAATTCACACTATACTGTAATATTTTGTGTGGAGACCCATTGTGCTCTCATCCTTCTCACTGTGCAGTAGAAAAACGATGAAGTGAAAGTACCGACATTAGAAAGTATATATGGCCATAATAATAACTATAACAGACTAACTGTTTCCTCAAAAAGTGTCCATATTAATTCCAGGTCTCGTGTCATCCTTTTTCAGATTGTTTGTTTATAATATAAACACAGTTAAACGATACAGAGTATGCAAAAGATAAAATACTTGATTTGCATACACGAATGTGTGCATACTGGTTTTTTTGGGCAGGCTTGTATTCATTACCAAGCCTTTGCATCTATGCACCAGAGGAAGTAACAATAATAACACAAGAAAGCGAAATCAGCTTCAAGTCATTTACTTGTACTTGAAAAAGAGTATATAACTTTGTTCTCTGGAAAATAATATGCTGATGCCGCTGGCAGTTTGGGCAGTAGAGAATAGAGCTGCTGCAGTATCCGTTAAAGGTATACCTATATGTAACTAGACTAACAACTGAGAAAATTACATTTACCTTCTACCTCTACCTCTACACATATTCACCAATAACCTACCTACACACTTTACTTAAATGGCACATTCTATATATGGGACATGATGATGAAATGCCTGTGATGTTCGTATTTTCTGTTTTTACGTTCTTCACACACCGTAGATCCAAGTTTCTTTTTGAATGATTACTTCAGTGTTCACATACATCAGAGTAAAAGTAGTCTCATCAATTATGCATTAATCGCCAATTAGCAAGGCTGTGAAAAAGTAGTAATTTTCTACCTTTTACTGGATTGCTTCTTTCCAACATGAGAATTTCCCAAATACCCTTCTTTGAAGCTGTAAGTGTATGTTTGTAGCAGTTGATATAATAATGCTGTCCAAACTGCGGTAATATTATATGCAAACTTGAATGCAAACACACGCACCACGTATATCTCATCATAATCATCATCTAATATGCATGCGTGCGTCATGTATGAAGCACTAGGGCAAGCTGATAACACTTTACGATTATGACGATTAAATAATGTTATGTTTTTCCATGTTTCTTTTAGAGAATTCGCCACTACATCGAGTGGTCATCGGAATGCATAGAATTCCACATTTTGAAGGAGGTCCATTCAGGATTTCTTGAATGTTTCCTAAACCAGCCACTGGATGAGTGTTCCGGTATGTATTACTGCAATTCAGACAGAGGTAAATTGTATTCTATGTATATGTACATAGATTTAAAAAAATAAGGTCACGTTCACCATTTCAACTCAACCCGGTTAATAAAATATATCATACCTACATTTTATACCTCCATATGGTGGCGGAAAAAAGCGAAGTGCGCAGCCTGGATAAGTAGCTCATAAAAATGAGCGTGTAGATTGTGTAAGGCAGTTTGTAGTAAAATGGTGTATACATGTATGTTATTTTATTTTACTTCTCCTAGTTATTATTTTCACAGTAATATTTTATCAATGATAAATGGAGGAAAACGTATTTCATTATACTTTTCGTTGTTATTAATGTGTTTTATCTGAGCGTTAGCATCTTCTGTTTACTTGAGAATACAATTTTCCCTGGTGTCTTTTTCGGAGAAAAAGGTGAATATTTGTTGCAAGAATTATTTTGGCTTCTATCGTTTTATGAAAATGCCAGCTTTCAACTTTGACTGGTAGAATTCTTCAATAGAGGTTTATAACCTACTTGAAGAAAGAAACTTTGCTTAAAAAATGGCGATGCCATTATTGCCTCTGTGTTTTGTGTCTTCAGTGCCAGCAAGCAGTACCCTTTCCTTTCTCTCGTGGGAACGTTTATTAATATTTTTCCAAAGCGAGATCAAACGATCATATATTGAGGGCTATCTATATTGGGATGGTTTCAATTTCTTTTCTGTCAAAACATTTATGCATCCCGTGGGACAATATTAATCCATATATCTTTGCATTCAGGAATGTACAGTTTGTGTCTATAAGGGTACCTGTTATAGACCGGATATACGCAAAAGTGAGTGAAAGTCCTGAATCTGCATAAAATGTGAAAAACTGAGCAGCTGTACAGCCTGCAGCTAGAAACTATATACTGAAGCAGGGTGATATAAAAAATGAGCATTCGAGCTGAAATATACTGGGGAATAGATCACAACCACCAAATCGCATACTATTTCAATATTACTATCGTTCTTTCATCATCGTTTCTTATATTATGTATGATCCACTTTTCATTTTATATAAAATATATGCAATATGCGAATACCTACTCGTACACACCATTTTCAACCGTTGTTATTCTTCCAATCAAGATATATTATGCAAAGACACACTCACAAGGCGAAATGTACATCGTTCAATATCAGCAGAACTTACATCATCTTCATACCTATGTCATCTGAAATCATGTGTGGATAATATATCCACTACGGAATGACAAATGATATACAGCTGCTGCCACGCTCATTTCTATTAAATGAATTGTATCCATGCAGTCTTCACCCCAACCAAGCAGAAACCACCCTATCATAACGGAATATGTAGCCGCCAAGTTGTACCACGATCTCAAATCCTATATAAATTTTACTTACAAAACACAAAACTTTGTATTGCATTGTATGTGCATGCAAGCATACCTTTCAATAGTCGTTTCTCATATCTCAACGACTTTCTAGACAATTGAAAGCATGAACGGTTTATGCAAAAAATATCGCAAGAACAGAATATATTTGTCGACAAGAAAACGAAGAAGAATCTATCGTATTTGAATTGCTACACTGCACTGCTATCACTGCCTACATTTGGTTTTGCATATCAGTTCAGACTTTTAAAAAACCTCGATGATTTCTGCTGAGAAGATGAAAGAATGAAAGTGATTTCAATATACGGCCTTTCCTATTTTTCTCTTTCACAGGTTCCGGTCATAGGTATGAAAATACGAATTTGGTGTGATGTAAAACGGGCGACAGTGGGTCTTTTAGGTTGTGCTGTGTCTTTTCCAAGCATTCGTAGTACCTAGATAACATAATGCCCATTTTTATAATATAGACACATAGATTAGAGAGAAAATGTCTGCCTTGTGTATGCGTTAACTGGAGAAAGAAAAATGATTCAAAAAGACACCATCATGTTGTAATAACTTGTGTGTGTGGCATCACGTCTTACTACCACAACTAATGCCACCGTCGTCATATCGCAAGACAAACTTTTCTTTCTTTTTTCACCCCAAGAATGGAGAAGTAGGGACTGCTAGAATCAGCAAAGAAAACTATAGAGCGGCCGTCTTTATATCTCTCCATCTTCATGTTTTATACTTTCTCTTTTTCGCAACTCAAAGTTAGGCTCAAGTTTTTTTCTCTAGTTTCCTATGACAGATTTATGTTGGTGTCTACTTGGTGGTGGTGCGTGTTTGTAGATGTCCATGTAATCATCGGTTTGCACTATACTACTGCACCATTTGAGGCAAACATGGTTGATGTATTAGATAAAAAATTGAAAAACTTGTTCATTTTGGAGATACATCAAACTTTCTTTTTTATTCTTTTTTATTGTATTCATTGTGTGTGTAACTTGCTTCCTACAGAGACAAGACAGCATGTGAATATCGATGAATGGTTGGATGTATGGGGTGGTCTTCTACGCTCAGCAAGGACCATGGAATCCCTGCCACTTTGGCTCCAATACTTTCCCAAAATATTGTTTCAAGTTATTAACAAATCGGGTAAGTCCTTTTCTCCTTGTGTACTTTTTAATATAATCATAACCGTACTATTTGCTTTACCACATCAGCTCGCACTTTACTCTTTAGTTGACTCGGTTGTCTGCACCGATGTCGTGCATTAGACCTCGCTTTTGATAATTTCATCATTCCATATCTAGTAGTGCCTTTACTACTTTTTACATCTTTCGTCCGATAAAGGAGAATGGAATAGGCTCGCAAAGAAGGGGAATTTTTTTCTAGTGTACATACCTGAGTAAGTTATACAAGTTAGGCACTGAGATCATTTTCATCATTTCCTTTGTGACATTGAAATACACAGGTAAGTAGGTAGATAACTCTTGTCATCGGAACATGATCTATGTTCGCGCACAACTTCACTGGCTTAAAGTAGGTTTTAAAAAATCCGTGCATTGGGATGGTTAGAGGAACAGGTAAAGAACATGGGTACATCTGAAACTTCAGTATATCATTGAACATACATTGTGAAAATTGCATTTATTTATAGTTCGTGGTACGGATATAAACCAAAACGATAACACAACACTTGTCCAGTCCCCTCGAGGAATAACCTTATTTATAGCTTAACATAGCATGAATGCACCTATTTTATCTAGTTTTTTCCTCCAGGCAGAGTACGGCTCACTCTGTGTACAACCGGTAATATTAAAATATGAGAAAGTGAATTTATGCTGTCGTATAATACTAATTATACGAATACGTGAGCCATACTCTGATAGGTTGTGTTGTAATTGTAATGTGTGTTCGTGCTATGAAACATTGGCGTCTCAACGCAAACTAAATGTACCACCTTCACCACGTCCCAAATTTACATACGGATCCTAATGTTTTTCAGACTACTTTTGCTTCATCAGTTTAGTTCGCCAATAACTTGAATTTAAAGTTGAGTTGTAAATTTCACATTGTCAATAGATGGTTTAATTATTACGCTAAGAATATGTTTGAAGATAAAACAGAACTTTTGTCTTCATTTAGTAATGTTCTAAGCAGCATAATTTCGTTGTTTCTGTTTCCATAATGTAAAAATGAAGCACTAACAAAAACGATATAAAAGTGCACCAACGCAATAAAGTTTTATCAACAAGTAATGGAGAAAAAGTTTTAAGGATTTCACTTCTTTTCATTTTACATCTAACAAAAAGCCTCTCAAACTCAAGCGCACTCTACTTTAAGATATTCGCCACTCTATTAATTAAATTGAAGTCAGTAAATGAAAAAACGCACTTAGAGATGGTTATAGGGTTATACGCTTAACAGGGAATTCTAAAAGTGAATTTACATGCACTTTTTTGTTTTTAGAATTATTTTATTCAAAAGTTAACTTTAAGTAGATAAGCCAAAATTCAAAATAGTACATTTTAGTAAGGAGTACATTTTAGTAAGGAGAGTACAAAGTTTTGTGCTAGGTAATTGTAGTAGGTAGAAAATTTTTCTGACGATGAAGTACAATAACATTCATCTAAATTACGATTAACATATAACACGTATGTTTTCTTAAAAAGAAACTTTTTACAAAGTCGACTTTTAAAGTTTTATATTGTATTATGAAGTCTCTAGCTCCACTAAAGAAAATGGTCACAGGAAGTCATTTTATTTTAAAAACATGATTACAAAAGCACAATACATTTTTCTTAAGACTAATGCTCTTTAAAAAATAAAATACAGAAGCACAGTTTAGCACAAACACTATAGATATAATTATTGTATCAAAGCACTGAGTAAAATTATTGAAGTAATCTGAAATTACAATTTTTGTTTGTTCACGGATTACAACTGACATCTTTTAATTTTAGAAGAGTTTCAGAAATAAGTTCTAATTTGGTTACATGAGTAAAAATCTCAATTCAACAATTCCTTGTTATTTTTCTTACTCCCTTGTTAAAGACCAGAAAAGATACTGCATTAGTGCCATATTTAGTGTTATTGAAAATATGCTGTGATATGAACTGTAATAGGCGCCTCATTTGGATCTTACCTTTGCGGCTCTAGCTATGTTCAAAACCACTATACCATAGGTTATTCGGCATTCTCCATTTATAACTCATCAGCACCAGATGAACTTTTATGAACTAGGAAACCCAACCAAGAAAAACGCATGAAGCTGCATACCTATCATATAACCTAACACCTAACATAACATAAGACGTTTTCAGTGGACAGTAATGTATTAGTAGTAGTGGGAGAAAGTGAACATTGTATGCGAACTAGATTATCTGATTCTTCTACAATAATTTATAATTACTTTACAGGCACGTGACACATGGGCCTGCAGCAGCTCATGAAAAATTTTAGTTTAAACTTTTTATTAGTGACAATTTTGTGGGAGAAAAAAGTTAGATCTTATTTGATTTATAAAAACCAGAAGAAAAAAATTGTTAGAAGAATGGATTCTATTCCAAAATTCAAAGAAACTTTTGCTTGTCCGTACGTTCAACTTTGCTTATGTATTCAATGTAGTAGAATTTTCTTTCACTTTCTCTAAATCATTCCGTACGTGTACTCTAACATGAGATTGATTTACCATATAATAAAATCGTAGACATTTTTTAGGTTTTGTACATGTTTTTATACTCCGTACTACAAGTGATACGAATGAAGGCACTTGTAAACATGAGTGCACATTATTATTGAGAGACTATTGTTAGGAGAGCGCTCACATGAAAATAAAGAATGATTTTCTCAAGTGTGCCATTCATTTAGTGTCTCTGTCATGCACTTGAGAAGGAAAATCCCCAAAAATGTGAGAAAAGAAGCAAGAAAAGAAGAATTCATTGCAGATAAATGGTATTTATGGTTAACCAACTCCTTTAAAATCAGGCTTTTCATCACGTAATATGCGTTCATCAACCATGCACCGCACGGCACACACCACAGTCTTTATTTTGGAAGAATGTACTGAATATCCCCTCATAATATCTTTTCCAAACTATGTGAAGTTATGTCAATTCTTTCAGTACATAAGAAGCAGTGAAGCGCATAGACCACCAAAAAAAGATATTCCTTTGCACTTTGGAATTTAGGGGTCTCTACAACTTCTCCTAATTCATAAACTCCTTTACATTTTCTTTTGTTGCTCTTTCATTCTCCTCAGCTTCACACAAAACTTTATCGCTGTGAAAATTAGGAGAAAGGGAAACAATTCATTCATGTGCAAGTACGCTGGTTGGCTTTCCAGTTTTCCCTATACAGTTAATCGGTCTGGTGTTGTGTGTAGGGGCAAGTCTCGGTAAGTTGTATTTGAAGCGGTGGGAGCAAATTAAGGAAATTAATTAGACTAAATTCAACAAAACTTGGTTGGATGACTGTGTAAAAGACCTGGTCTGTGAATGGAATTTTCAGCAGAAAGCGTTCCACTTCACTACCATTATAGCCAAAAGAGTCGAGAAGAGCACCACCATAACAAAAGGGGAATTTTTATTTTTCTCTCGCTAATTCCCCAGAGGTTCCACAAAAGTCTTGTTTTGCAAGTTAATATAAGTATAGTCTTTTGTGAGAATGACGATAAAATAATAGGAGAACAAGAGAAAATAGTGGGGAAAAGGGCGTTTTATTCTAGTGGCTTTACGTATGCATGTCTAAATATTAACGTTTTAGTCGTTTTCTCCCATTTTCACACACACAGTGTTTCTCTTGAGATCACATTTCATTTTATATAGATATTATTTTTTCTATTATTTCTACACACACACAATTGCACTTAGCATTATTTCTTGTTGGTGGCTTTGGGAGCATTACAAGGGTAAAACGAGGCAACGTACATTGTGTCTCGCTTTCTAAAAAATTTTGCATTGTTCAAGCGAACAAGAGTTCTTGGGAAAACACCAATATAAAAAAGAGGAACAAGTGGAATGTTGTGTCGCTGCGTGTTTTTTTTAGAATGAACTGAATCAGCACAAGTGGGCCAACGGGTACATATTACGCAAGTTTGAAATTCTCTTGGTGTATGCAAACCAACAACAAAAAAGTTGAAAATGAAACAGAGACTTTGGTACAGCTTTTCTGAAATCCTTTTAAAATCGAAATTGCCACTTGCCAGACTGTGAGATCTTGAGGGAAAGTAAATATTGGCAATGTATCCACAGAATAATTGTATCAAGCTTTTTTTAAGTCGGCTATTCGATATTTCTCCTCAGCTGTGTCATATAAATTACCACCATTGTCTGCAGAAAGTTTCACAGTAGTTACCTCTTTGTCGCAATCGCAAGATATAAGTCTACATAGGCAAGGTATTAGTAGACAGATGCTACATATATTACATGTTGGTTCTTTACATTAAGTTGATGCAACTGACTAAACTAGATATTATGAAGTTATTACAAAGCCATTCCGCCTGGTTTTATCAAAATGTTGGAAAACTGTAAAATATTTTTGGATACTACACCGAGCTTGTACTGGTACCGACACTAGGCTTTAGTCAGGAACTAGAGCGAAGAGAAAGTTGACAAGTGGTTTTCTGGAAAGTTGCCACTACTTCAAGACTGGATTCAGAATAATAAAACTAGTTTCACGATGATCATCATCATCGCCACCATTATGATGGTTTTATGATTGCAAAAAATAAAGCTATGACATCATGCACATTTGATGATGTAATGCGGTAGCATGCTGAAAAGCTGGTGTATATACGGACCAGATTCGTGGTAGAAGAGAAAGGCAATTTATGTGAAAGTTTGTATGTTGAAAGCATCCATAGTGAAAGCCGGATGGCTGTTTGTGTAACCGATCATTGTTTCTGTAATCCATGTACTTCAGGTAAAATCACGCCCTTCATAGCTGATTTCGGAAAATTCCACTTAAGTCGAAGGACAGATTCTGCCTTGCATGACGCAAATGGCTTGACGATGAAAAGTACACAGTGAGCCTATTATGGTCTGATGCAAGAGTTGCCCTTTGTAAAATTGAGCCTAAAGCATTTTGTTCATTGTTTTTACAAGTTACTGGTATTCAACTTATCAATGCACAATTTTTCATTCTCAAACAGCTTGTGGTACTGTTCAATGAAAGCTGCGGTATTTCTCGATTGTACTAACTAAATAACTATCACACTTGCATATAAAGTGAAAGTAGTTTGGATTTAAATGCGTGGTAAACCATTATGTAAAATTAATTGCCTAATTCTTTATTCGCAGGTTCTGGAACCATTTCGCGGGAAGAACTGAGAGCATTTTACACAATGTTTCTCGGAATCGATTTCCGTGTTGTAAATGAAACATTAGATTCAATATACAAAGCCATGACTGACGTAAGTCTTCTTGATGAGTTTTCACTTTTCTAAGCATTACTAAATGCCACTTTCAGAGTAACAACCCACACTCGAATATTCAATTCCTTTTACAGTACCTCTTTATTACTTTATGGTTTTACAGGGTGGCCGTCAAAAGATTACCTATGACCTTTTCAAATTGTGTTTTGCCAATTTTTTGATTGCTCGTTACCAAAATGGCCCAGGTAAATAAATTCTCAGGATATTCCAAGTGAAGAAGTATCATCATCTTCAATTATATTATTTATTTATTATTTTTTCATATTTCAGGCCAATACATGTTCGGCATTTGTTCAGCTCAGACTCTCGAGTGTTCATTCCCAATTGACTACAGTGCACTAAATACTGATCCATCGGACCTAGAACCATACAATCCTGAGACGGACAAGAACCAGAGTAATCGAAGATCTGTCATTGTTTAATTTGTTTAAAACATTCACTTTATAACCACACACGTAACGTATTAACTTCACTCACCTTATCATCTAACAAATGAATCTTCACGAGAACACACACAAACACACGTGCATGCACTAAAGTCATTTCTCTCCAAACTATTTTTATACCTTCTCTCATTTCTCTAAATGATCCTGCAATTAAGATAAACTTGAAATCATTCTCCTGGATTATTGTTATTCATCCTCCACAGAAGCGATGATCATAGCATCGCCGTCCAGCCAGTCCTCTCGATCCTCACGTTGACGATAAGGTGATCTCTCTCTCTCTTCTCTCAGACACAGTAGACTAAACTCTCACACTATTTTAGTTCCGCTGATTGATGACCATGTCTTGATAACGCATTGTCCTTCAACAACTATCAATATTAGTTCGTTAATCCTTTCAATGCGACTTGATCCTTTTTTGCTAATGCGTTCCTCAAATGACTGTTTGCCGAACACATTCATCGTCATTTCACCTGCTAATTTTTCGCTGCTTCTGCTACTCTCAACACTACCAATCACTGGCTGGGAATTACTTCTTCTCTGTACAAAAAAGGCATGTTAGCATGCAATGAAGCGTAATGGCGTGTCATTCGGTGGACGGTATCCAATTTCATTGAAACATTATCTTTGCTATTTTACCTTAAAATGATTATAAATTTTTAATTTACTAATGGTTTTACTAACATCACTTTTCACTTTTCTAGTAAACATTTACTAATTTTCAATTTACCCTATACTCAGCACTAAAATAATCTTTCTTAAAGGTAAGACAATTTATTAGTATGATTCTTTTGTTGTTCATTCATAATGTCTAAACTAATGAAACTTTATTGCTATTGCACTCATAGAATCATACTCTTTAGTCATTTCCGATCTCAACTACTTACTAGTTAATCATTAATCACCTATAAAAAGAGATAAAAAGTATATTCGTATATTAAGTCAAGTAAAAAAATACAAATATATGGTCATGCAATTATGTATTACCACAAACAAAACTACTCGTCAACTCATCGCTAATAATAGTTAAAGTCTACTTATATATCATTATCATAATATCAAAAATGGAATTTAAAAATAATTGTATTAAAATGCAAGAAGACAGATTATCGTTGATTTCATGTGAACTGCGAAACAATATTCCTATGTTAAATAATAATATTATATTCTTTACGAAAGACAATTAGCAAACCGATCTGTTAGGTTGTCGGTCAGACATGCGTATTTTCCGGGATTATATGAGTACACAGGTCGCACAAAGATGTACATTACAACTATAAAAATATGTTATTAGTTATATGGCTACGTATGCGAATAATGAGCAAGAAACAGATTTTAAGAAGCTTCTGAAGCAAATCGCATTGTAACTTTTAAAATCTTTCAATAGAATTCATCATTATTTTTTGGCTTTGCATTGCTTGAAGTAAGTGATATATCGCATCAAAGCTGATTACTAAGTATCTCCTACGTCAACCTGAACAACATATTTTTCCCAAACCTTTTCAATAATGATGGAATAGCTTAATCCACTTACGTTAAAACAAACTTTTGTGACAAATTTAACATTCTTTGCAATTGGTTGCTGCTATACAAGTATTAATTAGAGTAGTAGTCTTACCTCACACCACGTGAAATCACTCATTAGTAGTTGGTAAAAGTCTGTAAAATTTCACTTATTTTTGTTTTTATGAGCTTTTAGTGAATCTTCAAAGGTGATCTTTAGCATACTGATATCTACATTATACCAATGCACATCATATACGGTTCATTTGAAAATACCTTAGTTGTATGTTTCTTTACCTTAAATTGTGAATGTAAGTATATATGTATTTAAAATATTTTATGGTACTATGTATATGTATGTCATTCAAATAAAATTACGTCAATGTGGAGAAATTTGAGCGTTTCTAAATATTGGAAATATAGCTTGTTGTTTTACTTTGTACTTTCAATGCTTTTATTATCTCATTTTTCCCAATTTAAGCATCATCAGTTCACGTTTTAAATAGGGTGTTGCTTTTACATATTTACATCTATAGGGAACAATAATATAATATTTGATACTTATCATTAGCTCTATAACTCTTCAAGCAACATGTTTCTCGCTAATACAAAATATTTACAATTTCATACAAACAACTGCATTTACACGCATTTAGATGTGCTTATATGGAATTACATGTATGAAAACCAAGACAGGAAGAAATATTTTTTAAAAATTGGACACAGGCTAATGTATGTTGTATCAATGGCTTTAACATGAGGATCGGGAAACAAGCTGATCATGCAGAACAGAATCTTAGTACTTATCATATTTAAAAGCAGTTATACAAGAAATTGCGCATACATTTATGGCTAAAATAGTACAAAACTTTATATTAGTTCAAAAAATACTAAATACTGCATTACTAATGGTTCCTTTCGCATGAAAGAAATGCCACCGACGACAAGACAACCACACACACACAAAGTGCGCTAGAAGGTTCCAATGGAAGGAGGTTGATAAAACAGTAGAGGATTATATGTTTCCCTCTTCTTTTGACTCATTTTGTGTGAGCAAGCATTGCTCCCTTTCATAGTTTTCGACAAAGGCATATGGCTGCTGATAAAGATGCTATTTGTAGTAACAGCAAGGTAAGTCCCATTCCCACAAATGTAAGGGTTTGCGTTCTAAACCACTCTTCAATTGGCTTCATACAACCCTGGAAAACAAAACAAGCATAAATCACTATAAGTACAGATAATCAGGTTTTACCAGGAATTTGGAAGCAATTTTCTGAAATACATGGTTCAGCTATTTTTATATTTCTTCAGCCTTACCTCACGATAACGATGAGTTTTGGTGTTGGAAGCTGCTGGCATTTGGCATTCTGATGCATTTTGTGGAACAGGATTCATAAATGCTGGTGGATCACTAAGAGTCTCATTGAGTGGACAACAAGTCCACGGGTAACGTAAGTCAATCCCACCTAAATTCTGCTTTCTCCACTCGGAGCGGTCATAGTCAGCATCCAGTTGGACTCCACAGCAGTTGAACTGCATGAATAAATAATAAAGCTCGTAGAGTCACCAACAATGAAATCCCTTCTCTTGGATATCGTATCTCGCCACTACTGAGATTTTATCAAAAGAATTTGAAATTACCCTGTGCTGTGCAAAGTCCACAGACTGGGTGAACGTAGGATCAATTCCATACGACGAGGTGAGTGTTGTGATCAACTTTGTGTTTTCCAAGTCCTTCCCCATCGAGTCGTAAAAGTATAAAAAGTGAACTCCCAGCGCCAACTCCCCCATTAGTATCAAAATGACACAGAAAATGTACTAGAGAACACACAAGATTCATTTTTCATTAGTGACATTTTTGTCTTGGCTTCTTTTATTCATTCATTTATTTACCATTTCATTTGAGATTCCACTTTTGCATAAATAATAAATACAAGTTGAGCATACCCAGCCTATAGAACACTTTCTGCCCGCAGCAGAGCATCCCAAAATAGCTGTGAGAAATGTGAAACCACCAATGCCCAGCATGCTACATCCAATCTGTGTAATAATTCCCGAGCCGGGAGACACGAGCGTGAAAAGATGGTCCCTGGTGACATCACGTAATATTATTGCTCCTAAGGTAAGTACTGCCGCTCCGCAAAGCTATATAATTTAAGAAGAAACCTAACATTTCATTATCATCATCACCACTTACAAAATACACTACATACCACTATACCACCATTGCCATCATGCTCATTTCATAATCCAGCCAGAGGCTTTTCTTGCAATGATTTATCACATGAAACACCTTCATCATTTATCATCAATTGGAAGAGAGTAAAAGCTCGAGTAGAGAGAGGATTTACTTGTGGGCTAACTTACAGCAAAAACTAGATTAAAGCATATAATAATCGCGGAGGATGTGCGGCTTCCACCGCTTGATTTATTTTCCACCATCATTTAATGTGTCACTGCTGAAGAGTGTCAGGAGGTTTCCTTTAATCTGTGTCTTTTCCAGAAAAGTTATTAATACCACGAGGAGGAAATTGAATTCCATGTTGTGTGTCCCCAAACATTTTTATGGCTAAGTAAAAGTCAAGTCTCATCAACCCATCACTCACTGCACTCCAGCACAAAGGGTGACAATCCCAAGACAAATCGATTTATCTATTTTCTCACTTGTCTTTTGTAGCTATTTTACATTGCACAAATGATACGTACCTGTACCAAATTCACATAATTCTTTCAAATTTTATTCAGTAATTACTGATTGTGATTTCGCATAATATTTTTCAATTAATCGAAATTTAATCAAGGAGAACTTTTCTATTTTCCTCCACTTCCACTCTAAATTACGCGAGTTTCAAGTTAATTGTGTTTGGCCAAAAACAATTAGCACAAAAATTGCTCCAAAATACAATTCACAAATGTAAATTTTGGAAGTTGTCCTGTAATGGTGCTTCCGCTGAAAAATAAGGACTCACTAGCACATTTATTCTGGTATCCTCCAA
>JAQIXW010000864.1:0-23836 GCA_034700685.1 Willowsia buskii
TGACAAATAAAGTTAATCTCAAAAATAACATGTCCTCTAACGTCGTCAGTAATCCAAATACTGGAAACCCTTCATATAAAATTTTATTCCAAGTTTCGCCTTTTTTAAGTTAAACTTTTATGTGTTTAAGCTGATGGAACAGGGCAAGAGATAGAAGACACGATCAACAGCATAATACTGTCTTTAAACACAGCGTTCAGTATCTATTATGGTTTTAAACTAAAACTTAAAACTTCTTCAAAAATCAAAATTTTCAATTAAATATTTATTTATATTTTTAGTTTCATTCTGTTTCTTATATTTTATCGTAGTATTCAAGGTGACAGTACAATAAATACATTACTCAACCATACTACTAGCAAAGCCAATATTTTATTATACCAGTTTCATGCTCATTCCCAAAAAGATATTGACGAAACTCTGAGATATCATTGGCGTCTCCGTGATTTCTTCAACGGCACCCATCGTTTGAAAACTATGATAGTTCTCTGCAACGAACTTGCAAAATCTTTAAATTCCACTTTGCAATCATCAGAATCCAAAGAGTATGCTCCAAATTTACAATACTCTTCAGTTGTGCCTCTTTTACAGGAGCTAGATAAAGACTCTAGATCAGCAATCGGATTCTGGGAAAGTGCCCTCAAAACAAATACGTTACCTATATTCCTCCAAATTGATTCCATTCCTTACAATTTTGCGTATTGTGATTCACCCAAGAATCTAAAGGAATCTTCTTGGAATTTTCAAATTTTCCTTCTCAATACTCTGTTTGGCTGAATTTGTTCGTATGTTTTGTACTTATCAGTGTCTTGTTAAGATTCGAGGGAAAGGTTAGTTCGCAAATAGCATTATTCTCTACATTTTCAGCCCTGTTGTCATCAACAACCGGACTAATATCTCAACGCCACAGAAAGCACAAATTCTCGTTCATGTTCACTTGTTGGATTTGGAGTGCTTCCATAATAACTCATTTTTATTCAGGTAAAATCTCTAGTCATATCATTAAGCCACCTCCTTTGGATCTCATGACCAACGTTAGCCATCTCTCTGTCAGAAATTTTTCTTTGGTTTATCCAATGCAAATTTGGAAGGAAATGCTGAATGCTACAATCAAAGCCCTCAAGATCACTTCTTTGTATACGTTAATAGACAACACAAAAGTGAACAAAAGTTATCTTGACATACTGGCTTTTGAGGAGAAAACAGGTTTCGTCGCCGGGTGGCCAGTGGCTGCGTTAGCTGCTACACGGGCAATGGACAAAATAAAAAATTCAAATTCGTCTTTAGGGAAAGGAAGACATTGCTTCGTTGGGAAATCTTTCGTTTCCGCAGGTTACATGTACTTTGGCTTTATTTCCCCGGATAACGTGAAAGTGGCTAGAAATTTTCAGTATATATTTGACTCTGGAATATTTCGGCTTTGGATGAATGAATATTATGGACTGGCGTTTTCTGCACGTGTGCAGGACCGAAACAAGGTATCAAGTCCGGTCAAAATTTACGATGATGTAAACACTCAAGTGTCGATGAAATTGGTAGGGAAAATGGGCAACATTTTTTGTTTATGGGTATTTAGTATTGTAATCTGTTGGATTGGATTCATTGGTGAAATGTTAGTCTACAAGGAAGCATTTTGATTGGTGAGCTTAAATCATTAGAAGGAAGAGGTTACGTTTTCCCTTCTCCGTTGACTATTGCTTCAGGAACCATTCTTATCAGGAAACAATGAGATTTGAGTTCATGTGCATAGGTATTTATACCAGATAATGCTGTCTGACAATGCCCCACTGCGATCTTGCAAAGTAGATCTCAGTAACCTTATAAATGTTTGCCAAGGAAGTTTCTATGCTCGGGAATATTGTGACAGGAATGTTTTCTTTCACGAGAAAAGCAATTAATACATTTTCTGGATATTTGAACAGAGTTGACAAGTAGAAGGACAACCGCATTAGTAATTGTCAAGGCCGCTACAAATACATATATAATGTATTCCACAAGAAAAGCCTTTGAAATACAATTCTAAAACAAATGTTTTAAGATATTTCAAAATGTAATTGACAGGCATTTATTGACCCTAGGCAAGTGGAAATAGCATACCTACTAACTTTTTCATCAAACGCGCAGAAAAACCTTAAATACCTAAGTAAGTCTACTCGAATTTTCTTTGATAATTCCAGTGACGTGGCAAATTTAGTATTGCTGTCACAATTGCTGCTTTTGTACTTCCTTAAGTGCGTCCTTAGTTTTGTTGGAGTGGCTCCGTACTTAATTTTGAGTACTAAACTTCACAATGCAATACATAATACGGTATTAATAATTAAGAGTTGATAACTTCTTATGGTCTAACCTTAATTATAAGTGCATCATAACTTGTTATTTTGCATTGAGTACAATTAAAACTTTGGATGGTAAGAAGCTGATCTACTTAAATATTTCCTGTTTTCATTTATCACATACAACGAATATGGTTTCCTAAGGGCATGATGAATGAAGACTCTCTTGTAATGATAATCTAATACAGTATATTACCTAGATTTAAAAATGAAGCCCAAAGTCTTATTTTTTCAAGATTTCTACCACAATCAATCCCAATTAGAATTAGTTCTTCAGAAATATTCCCAACTAAGACATTTTCATCATCAACCAAGTCGTCTCTACCCATTTATCATCATATGCCACGAAATCGCAAAATCCATAAACTCTTCATTAATCAGCAAAATAGATGGTTTGCCAGATTTTCAAGCAAGCTTACTCTATCCAACCGTTTTACCTTTATTAGACACAATCGAAATTGAAGAAAAAACGCCATTATATTATTGGCAGCAATCTATGCAATTTTTGGAGCAGGATTATCCCAAATTTGGTCAAATCGAATCCTACCCATTCAATTTTGCATATTGTGGCAATCGACAGCATGTGAAAAGCTCGTTACTATCGTTGGGACATTTTTTGTATCCATTTGGGCACATTGTATGGATTTTATTAGCTGTCTTTGCAGTTGTTATGATCTACGTGATTTCGAAAGCACAACATCATAAACCATATATAAGTGTCTCCCTTACAGCGATTCATGTTTTCTCCGCTTTACTTTCTCCAGTTATCGGTGCAATATTTGTGAGAGACATTACGAGATCATTGAAAATTTTGATGACTACATGGATGTTTTCGTGTATCGTGATAACGACCATGTACTTGGGGGTGGTGAGCAGCATTATTATTAGTCCACCTTCTGCAAACTTGATTGAAAATATTTCTGAACTAGAAAGCGCAAATTTTCGATTAGTCTACCCTACCAAGCCTACTCAGCAGTTTGTTAAGAGTGTTGCAGAAATAGGAAATTCTGTGTCATTGTTAAATTTGGTAAATGAAGCAAATATTGATAAGGATTATTTAGAGAGAGTTGCTTTTGGGGAACGAAATGCTGTAGTACATGTTTGGACATATGCATTTGAAGTTGCGGTTAAGGCTATGGATTTGATTATGGGGAAGAGAAACATTGGAAGTTTATCAAATAATTCAACTAATTTGGTACACAGGGAATGCTATGTAGGGAAGGAATTATGGCCTTATGGAGTCTCATTTTTTGGATTTATACCGCCCTATGCGGACTTAATTTATGGTGTGTTTGGAAGAATGACTGCTGCAGGAATCGTTCGACGTTGGATTAAAGAGTATGAAGGATTGGCGGTTGCGACAAGAGTTCAAGATAGAGCGCAGTTTATAAGTCCTACGAAAATATGGTTTTATGATAATGGAGTAGAAGATTTAGTACCTTCACTAAGACTACGGGGGAAAATTCTTTCGGTTTTTATTCTATGGGTTATTTGTGTACTTATCTGTGTTTTGTTTTTATCTTTAGAAATATTATATTCATTAAATATTTTTAAATTAGGAAAACTTGAGTTTGTTGTTTCGAAATACCTATGCTATTTACATATTAGTTTTAATGAAATTGTGTACCAAGTCAACTAGATTAATCTTTAAAAAAAGAAGATTTAGAGCATTTCTTAAACCTATGTGTTTATTCGATATGTACTACTACGTTTAATATTACTTACTTACTTAGTATACACCACCAGCCACCAATATTTTATCTTCGGGTCTTGATATAATTTATCAGGAAATATAGCTATGCATTTAAAACACTTTTCAACGTTTTCGATTGTATATGAAACCACTTATAACAATAAAAAGCCGTAGAAAATTTAATCCTGCATAACATATTATATAATACATAGGTAGTTCTTTTTTAAAATGGCTTAATCTTTAAGGCATTTCTTCAACAAACATGTTTACATTTGTACATAGATTGCTTATCTGATTCAAGTTAAAGTTAAAAGTAAAACTAAAGTTTCAATACAATTTCAAAGATGATATCCATCATCTTAAATTATACATCCAATTCCAACTCTTGTTAGTGATGGCTAGTGAGCATATCTATATGTATTTACTCTATAACTTTTAAAACTCTACTTCCACGGGCTGAACATTTCCAAAAAACAAAAGTTTTAGTGATAACAACTAAACCAAATTTTTACATGTTATAGCTCATAAGTTGAAGCAGAAACCAAACAAATTATATTTGTCCTAAAATAAATGCTATTGTAGGGATATAACATTAAGGAAGATGTTTTCTAATGACACATGCATTATTCATCTGGTTCATTTTAGTCAACCATTTTTAAAGTACAGTCTGGCTGTCTATTTTTATTTTCAATAGTTTTAATAATGCAATGTTTTCACATAAGTTTGAAACGCGTAGAAGACAAAGTAGAACTAGCACACACACAAGAATTTTATCCATACAATTTGTTCATTCCATGCATATTGTTGAAAGTAGTTTATCAAATGCTGATGAGCGAGAGCCTATAAAACCAAGTATTTCTGGGAATCAATGCTTGTAATCTTAACACTGTAAAGAACGCACGTTTCAACTTGAGTAAAGGTTGTGAGCCTTACCAACATGGACATTTTCAAAAACAATCGCAGATATGTCTTCATATTAACGCTATCAATATCCTTGATAAGGGGAGACCACTCAAATACTTTAGTCAGCGACAATAGCAAAGCCAATATTTTATTTTACCAATTTCATGCTCATTCCCAAAAGGATATTGACGAAACTCTGAGATATCATTGGAGTCTCCGTGATTTCGTCAACGGCACGAATCGTTTGAAAACTATGATAGTTCTGTGCAACGAACTTGCAAAATCATTAAATTCCACTTTGCAATCATCAAAATCAGAATCGAAGGAGTATACTTCAGACTTAAAATACCCTTCAGTTGCTCCTCTTCTTAAAGAACTGGACGAAGACTCACGATCTCTAATAGGTTTCTGGAAAAGAGCAATTAAATTGAATGTGTTGCCTATATTTCTGCAAATTGATTCTATTCCTTATAACTTTGCATATTGTGATTCACCCAAGCATCTAAAGGAACCTCTTTGGAATTTTCAAATTTTCCTTCAGCCTTTTCAGTACTGTGTCTGGTTAAATTTGTTCACGTCTTTTGTATTTATCAGTGTCCTGTTAGCGTTTGAGGGAAAAATATCCTCACAACTTGCTGTACTTTCCGTTTTTTCAGCATTGTTGTCATCAACAACCGGACTGTCATCGCAACGGCATAGCAAACTGAAGTATTCTTTCATGTTCATTTGTTGGATTTGGGGTGCTTCCATTATAACTAATTTCTATTTAGGGAACATCTCTAGCTATATTATTAAACCGCCTTCTTGGGATCTCATGACTACTGTTGATCATCTTTCCGATAGAAACTTTTCATTAGTTTACCTAAAACAAAGTTGGAAGGAAATGCTCAACGCTACAATTAAGGCCCTTAATATCACATCTCTGAATGAGTTAATAGACAACGCGAAAGTCAATTCAAAATATCTTGACATACTGGCTTTTGAGGAGAGAACTGCTTTCGTTGGCGGTTGGCCAATGGCAGTGTTTGTTGCTACTCGGGCCATGGACATAATTAAGAATTCAAGTTCATCAAAGGTGAAAGAAAGACGTTGCTTTATTGGAAAATCTCTAGTTCCTTCTGGAAATATATACTTTGGATTTATACCACCAGATAACCTAAAAGTAGCCAGAAACTTTCAATTTATATATGACTCTGGAATATTTCGGCTTTGGATGAATGAATATTATGGATTGGCATTTTCTCCACGAGTACAGGACCGAAACAAGATATTAAGTCGAGTGAGAATTGATGATACTGAAGACAGTACTGACAGAGAAAACGAAGTCTCAATGAAATTGGAGGGGAAAATGGGAAACATATTTTGTTTATGGGGATTTAGTATTGTAATTTGTTGGATTGGGTTCATTGGTGAAATGTTAGTTTACAAGGGAACCGTGAAAAACAAAGTACAACAAATTCAAGATGACAAGCATTATCCAACTTTGCTTTTAATTTTAGCATGGAAAATAGTGGAAAAATTTAACTTGTGGTAAAATCTTCCAGTTTAAAAATTCCATCCTCCAATTCACACTAGCAGTAGTACCTAAATTGTCTGAAATATTTTCGCGGACGTCTTCTGGTAATGACATTAGGAAGATTTTAATGGATTTTTGCGCTTTTGCTATGTTAGATATGATAAATGTTTTCTTGTACAGTTAAATACAAATCTGTATATATTGCCAATGTCATCAAAAGTCACCGGTAGCAAACAAGAACTCTTGCATGCACCCAAGCCGACTGCATTAAGTAATTAAGTGAGAAAGTGTGATAATAATAATGCTGTAGTTACCTCTCATATGAGTCATTAAGCTCATGACGGTACCACCACCACCAATGTTTTGTATGATTGTCTTTGAAAGGAAAAAAAATCAATAATGACAATAACTTGCAGAAAGAGTTTGCATAATATGCCTAGGTATGATTGCTTTTGCTTTCGTATACTCGTATAAAAAGGATGAAGCACCAATGTACCCCATCATCAGTCTTGGAATTCCTTTGTTTTCAGATTCACATTGTCTTCATTGAATTATTCAGGTTACCCAAATTGCGTTGGAGTGTCAAATTCATCATGCAACTAATTACGGTAACTTTTAAAAGAAACTTATTTATTTTCATTTTCATGCATTTTTATCTGTTTAAGATAACCGTGTTGATTTTTAAGGAAACAACGATTTTTTGACTTATAAATAATACAATTTTATTTTTTTGTCGTTTGGTTATCTAGCTGTTTTTTGCATTAATCTTGTTGGTCGCATCTGCGGTTGCGTTTGCACCTGGAGAATATGTACATCATGGAAGTGGCATTCCTATGGAAAATGAAAGGAGGGACGCCCGCTATTGGGGATGGGGTTGGGGTCGTTAATTAACTATCCTCCTTAGTACTGGCTTAACAAGGTTCATAGACGGTTGCGGATTGATTAAATAAATTTTATACAAATCTACTTTTTATAACAGGTTATATTATTGTGTTCAATACTTTTTCAAATTCAAAATCCCTTAAATAAATTTCGTGATAAAGCATTAACATTTATCTGTTCACACAAATATGTCATATGCCATAATATTATTCACATCGGTCATTTTGGAGAAAAGTTCATTGTATTATAATCCAGCAATGAGGAAAAGACACACTCCACATAATACGGTGTCTGGATTCGAGTAAAATAAAACTCATTTTATTTCGATAGTATCAATATCAAGGAATTCATGTGAATACATGTATCATTATTTTGTTTTTTAAGACGGACAGTTTAACCATGTGAGTTGCGTAGCAGGTAACTAATTGTACGTTTACTTTCCTGGTTTGCGTTGCGTTTGTAGTGAATTGCTGAAATATGAAATATGTACATGAACTTAATAACTTTTGCTATCTTACAACATGATCGCAATCCCAACTAAACATTGTATTTTTCCAGCTTTAAGCATGAAATTCCTTTAAAGTATCATTTTGTGGCTAACGGCTAACATACAAAAACAACATATAGGTACTCATGTTGTGTACAATCTTAAAACATTTTCATCACAATTATGAAGTACTCCAAAAATGAGACATAATGAATACACGATCCTTCGGGAGAAAATCCACCTGCAAACTGCATAGGAAGATGCAAGCTTCCATTTTTACTCGCATTGTTGTCGTTGTCAATATAACGTGAGCATGACCAATGACCACATTACTACATTACTCTTCTCATCACGTTTACTTGTGCATTGTGCATACTACAAGGAGAATATAATGGTCGGCTATATGGATTTTACATAAAGTCAATTGGCTTAAGAAGACTTTTTGTTGTAGGTATTTAAGTACTCGACCACAAGTGCAATGTTGGTTTTAAAGAATCTTCTTGCAGTACTTTGTAATACCGCTATTCCCCCAAAACAGAGAACAGAGGACCCACTGTACTTTCGCTTCTTCCCTAAATTTTTAGTTCTTATTTCTTATTCGTAAGAGAGTGACAAATACAAGCTATTCAGTTTTTCTTAATATAGCAGCTACCATTTTCAAAATATTCAAAATGTGCAAGAAAAGTACTAAAAATCAAGCAGTTTCGAAATTGCTTTGCATATTTTGCTACAAACCAATTCAAGAAAATCCTCCATCAGATCTTGATGACGATGACACTCCAACTTTGGCTAAGAGACTCGAGATTTGTGACAAGTTTTACAAACAACTTGTCTACCCATCCAATCCTTTCGAAACCCCTAAAAAGAAACGTGACTCTCAAGTAGGGGAAGGCAGTCAACTTGGAGATGATTCCAAATCTGAACACACCGCTTTGCAATGGAGTCAGGATGCAAAGGGCATTTGCGTTGACTGTTTTTACGCTGTTAACACACATACAAAACTGTTCGAGAAGGTTGCCACATTCCAAAGAAGACTGAGATGGCAACTGGATAAACTGTATAATGTCATGAAATGTGCAGACAAAATTCCAGCAAGGGTCCAGGATTTCAAGAATAATATGACAGGAAACAAGGACCAAGAATCTGTGCTGAAATACAGAAGTACATTGTTTCAGCATTGTAAGTACCTGTTAAAAAACTCACATTGTCAACTAGTCAGATCGAAACACATATACCATTTAAATATTTCTTTAAAAAATGCAGGCCGTAAAAAATTAGAGGATATCGAAAAGTGGAAAAAACGTTTCAACCAGCCCGCTGAAAAAAGTAGCTCCTGCCTTTTATCTCCAGAGATTGACACAACCGACAACACTTCATTGCATACTCCAGCCCCAGTCACTCCAGCCCCAGCCACTCCAGCCCCAGCCACTCCAGCGCCAGCCACTCCATCGTCATCAAAAAAAGTATTCGTTTGCAAAAGAAGATCTGCAAAAAAGTCAACCCCACAGCGGGTACAGCCTATCCGGATAATTGACGTTCGTTCGGCGAGAAGCACAAGGTCGCAAACCAATCAAGCAGGAACATCTAGCGAACCAGAAGAGGCCATACCCTCTTCCAGTTCTGGGTCAACAACAACTTTCAAGTGTTCCAAATGCTCCAACAGTTTTTCCTCTCTGGAAGCATTAAAATGTCATGCAAGGGCTAAACACTTTGTTCTCAAGGAAGAGCCACACAATGAGAGTGGTGACGTAGAGGATGACACGATTTTCCAGTGTACAGTGGAAATCGTCAGTGGGTCAAAGCTGGAGCAGATGGAATTAGACCAATATTTGAATAACCATGGTAACATGGAGTGAGTAAAAGTTAATTTCTCATAAATATAATTATAATTGTGTTGTAATAATTATAATTCATAATTTAAAATGATTTATTTCTTATTGTTTATCTAGAGAGGAGTCGGTAGGCGACTCTGAGAACTCACTATCGGACTCTGACCCGGAACTTCGTCAAAATTACCCGAAATTGAAGGAAATTGCTAAGGGATTAAGGCCACATGGGTTTGATTCCGATGGAGAAGCCAATAATAATCAATCATCTTCAACAAAGAGGAAGATACCTACTGGACGCGTCCGTGGACGGCAACGGAAGATTTTGAGAAAGGAAGTTGTTCCAAGAAAAGCGAAAGTTATGGGAAAGCCAGTAAAACGTAAGGAGAAGAATATTCGATCGGTGCTCTGTGAAACTTGCGGACAAAGTTTCACAGCCAGTTCAATGACAGAAGTGGAAACAAAGTTGTTTCAACATTTGAAAAAGAATAGGTTACATGGAGGCAAAGCTGTTTGGAAACATCAGTGCAAACTTTGTGGGAAATTATGCCGGTTTAAAAGTACGCTGAAATATCATGAGTTAAAAGTACATACACGGGACACAGAGAAACTTTTTTCTTGTTCACATTGCAAAGCAAAGTTTTTTCGTAAAGGGTATTTAATACGCCATTTCGAGACTCAGCATCCTGATCAAATAAAGACGGTGGAGGTGAGGAAGAAAAATATGAGTAATCAGAATGCTAAGGACGGTGAATACGATAAAGATATGTCGGAGGGATACGTTGAACCAAAACTAGAAGCTGTTGTGATGGAACAGGAATAATTACCAATTATGCACTAATAATCTATGACACTCTTAACTATTAAATGATTTAGGTATTCTTTCTTAATATTTTTTGAATATAGTCAGTTTTTGTTAACCAATATTCATTTTCTGCTTGTTAGTCTGTAAACCCATGTGCTTAATGGAATTGATATGAAATTATGGATACTATTATTTTTATTTTATGCATAAAGCAAGTTGTAAAAAGGAGAACACTTTTGCTTGCACTTTCCCTTAATTATGTTTGTTAGTTAAACCTCCATTTATTCCAAATATTTGAATTTTGAAATAATTTCATGATACAATGTTATATTATACGTTAATATTACATAATAGGTAAATATGTTGGTTGATTGGTTATATACATTAGCAGTATATATTATATACATTAGTTTTACGTAGAATTAAGCAACATTAAGTCTGTACAAAAGTAAAATATGAAAGACTTACCGCAATATTAGAATTGACTATTACGACTGAAGAAATAAAAATAAAAAGCTTTTAAAAATAAAAATCCAATGTCATTCAGTAATTGTTGTTTTTACTCCAAAGCTAAATACGATGTTTGATGTGTTTCAATAGCTCTTTGTTCATCTCTCACGTACGCGTATGCTCTACGAAAAACATTCATCTACCAGAGAAGTTTCTTTCTCGGACACCACTGTGGTATTGTGTCAATTTATTGCCTTGTGTCTGTTCAGATAAATTATCTTAACACATTTCTGAAATGCACAACTGTAAAAAAATTGTTTCTTGGGTATTTGTACACACTGGATAGGTACCACGTACCTTTCGGTAACTATGTGTATGTATGTATGTACGTATGTATATATGCATTATGCACCTTTCTCTTCTTATTCTTCACTGATTCACATCACATCCCAACTACATATTAAAACTATGTAAGACTACATGTGAGAAAAGCTTTCATTTTAGAGATAAAATTAACAGGACAGAAATGTATACAAATGTGCATTTAAGAAGTCCGGTGTCCTTGAGTCCTCCTGAGTCGTATGCAGAGTTACACACATAAAAACAAAAATGCATAAAATGGACAAAATGCATGGGTTCTGGTTTATGCAGGTTTTGCCGGTATAATATCATGCTAAATGCTAACACTAAAAGGGTATATGGGCAAGTAAATTCACAGAATTTGTTGTCTTCTCGATGATTTAGTTAGTAAAAATACTGCAGTGCTGGTTTCAAGTTCAAATACATGATGTTAATTAATGAATATTTATAAAAAAAACTACAGATTTTAGAAAAGTCAGTTTTTACGTTCATATAAATCTTAAATAAGTTGCATAGCAATAATTTTCAATAGTGTCCACTCAAAGATGGCATTGACAAGGAATTCAGAAAATCTTAAATCAACTAAAAAACATTGTTGTCTATTTTGCTACAAGGCAATAATTGATAAAGATGAACAATCTTACCATCCAGTTCCACAAAATGATAAAATGAACATTTTTAACACATTTTATCGTCATATATGCTCAATTGGTACACCTGAACCACCAACGTCTTCGGACAGCAGTGCTCCCGCCATTTTAACCACCACTGGGATTTGTGACGACTGCTTTTATGGAATCGACATGTATTGTAAAATTACCCAAGAAATCAAAGCTCTCCGATTGAAGCTCAACTGGCACCTGGACCAATTCCATAAAATCATGAAAAGTGCCAGCAGAATTCCTACACGAGTGAAAAACTTTAATGAGAGCTTTCATCATCAGCATGAAGATAACAATGGCGACTTGGTAGTGACAATCAAGCAAGGGAGAAAGCAGCAAGCAATGGAATGTCGTCAAAAAATACTTAATGCATGTAAGAAACAATTCAGTAAATATTATGGTATTCCAAATGGTATTCTAAATTGATATAATTTCTCTGATTAAATAAATTGAAACAATTGTTTTCATAGGTACTTCAAGCTTGGAAAAGGAAATTTCGCAAAAGCCCGATGTCAACGCAGCCCTCGAATCCCGGGAGTCCATTACAGGTCAACTAGAAGACAAAGTAAATCTGAATGAAGACAATTCCCTCAGCACATCAGCTAATGAAAACAATGACGAGAATGCCTGTGAAGATTTACAAAATTCCGACTCAGATTTGGAGGTGGTTGAGGTGATCGGTCCCACAGTCTCAGCGACATCCGTGAAGTCTGGAACTCCAAATCCTGTCTTAGTACCCATGACAAAACCTAGTGGAAAGGAAAAGGAATCAGGCCAAGCGGTTTACCAGTGCTCCAGAGGAAACTGTCACAAATTCTTTTTGAACCGAGAAAGTTTGAATCGTCATCTGAAGCAACATGGACAATTTATCTGTAAATTCTGCAATTTTGAAACCAGCCAAGCAAAAACTCTTGTTGAGCATGAAGTACATCTTCATTCTTCTAAAGCTACTGACAGGAAATTCATTTGTCCCAGATGTCCAAAGATTTTGGGAGCCACCAGGCAAAGTCAGAAAATGCATTACTACCGCAAACATATAGGATTCGATGGGCAAGGATTTTCCAAACCTAAGCTTACGGACAAGCTTTTAAATAAAAATGGAGCTGTCAAATTAAAAAGTTCAGAAAATCAATCACATTCTAATGATTTGTTTTCATGTTCAGCTTGCGAATGCAATTTCAAAATTAAAGATTTGCTCATTCGACATTTTAAAACTGCTCATCCCAACAGAACTTGCGTGGTAAGGAAGTCTAGAGAAAATAGCATGTAGAAAGGAAAAAGAGCTCTCATGTAATTTTCCAAAAATGTGTAGCCTACGCCTTAGAATATCCTTATTTTTTTGTACAAGTACATAGTACATTCCAATTGGTTAGGTAGAAATCGACATTAATTATTAATTACATATATGTATTTTGTTAACTATGTATGTATACGTTATTATTAAATACAAAAATAAAAAAGTTATTTTATTAATCCAAACAATCCTACAATATTATTCTTAGTTACAAAATGATAAATATGTACAACAAGATTATTATTCATGAAAAATTCATCAAACAAACTGTGTAGCTCAGCTAGTAGACTACTTAATCTAAAGAAAAGACCATAAAGCACAACGACTAACGACACGTTCAGTCATCATTCATCATGAACTGCTCTTCTTGTTTTACTTCATAAAGCATACTGGTTTGCTACAGAAAATGCTGAAAAAGTCGGAAGAACATTGTGGCTGATTTGTGGAACGTGGAGCAGTATAGCAAAAATATAGACAACAGGATGAACAGGACAAGCAAAGATGAAATTTTCTGATGGTACAAAACTGTTCGTACAAAAAAATTACGTAGGAAAGGATATATTTTATTTTTTGTACAAATTTCTTTTGCTACTCATCTCTGTTTATTCCACACAAATGTCACTGTGACACTGTGAGTGATAAAACCCATGTGAAAAAGTCAAACAGTGCAAAATCGAGATCATAATGACCCGTAAAAGATCAAGTAACGGTAGCCCAACCGTTAACATAAAGAAACCGCCCTCTTTTACTGCAAAAGAAGTGCCAAAACCTGTGCAAAAACTGCACTGCTTCTTTTGTTACAGATTGACCGATAATGTTCAAAGTTACAATGATAGCTCGAAAGAACCCAGGAGCGACATAATAATTAGTAAAGAAAATGAGAGGAACAAGCAAATGGAAATTTTCTTGCGATTTTGTAGTCAAGTTAGCACAAGTAAAAGTGGTAGAAGGCGTAATGAGGAGAAGTTTCAATTGTTGGCCAGAAAATGCGGCGTTTGTGACGACTGTTTTAATGTTATAGAAAATTACTGCAGCATTTACCAACAGACTGAGTACCTGAATTTGAGGCTGAGATGGAGACTGGACAAAATCCAGTTGGTAATGAAATATGCAGGGAAGGTGCCCTCAAGGATCAAGGCGTTCAAAGAGAGTTTCCAGAACAATGGAGGAGTTCAGCAAGATTTCACGGAAGTGACGCAAATTAGGCAGAAGCTTTTTGATGCGTGTAAGTTTTTAGCCTTCCAGATATACATTGTTTCTCTAAAATATTTTAATTCTCACATTAAATTGATTCCTCGTGATTGATAATATATTTTGTTTCTAGGTTCCAAGAGGCTAAAAATTAAGAATCCAGTAGTTATGCTGTCACCAATAAACATAATTAATGATGCATCATCTCAAAACCTGGACCAGACTTTAGAAAATGAGACAATCGGGAATGAGGAGGATGCTGACACATCAGACCTGACTGAACCTGACAATTTAGATGACACATCGAGTGCGATTGTCACTCACTCCAATGAAGACTCGAACAGTGAGGTCATGTACGTTATCAAGGCTGAGGGATCGAACGGTGATAAATTTGTGACGCCCCCAGAGTCCGTTCTGGAAGCCTTGCAAAGTGGCGATTTACCGGCGGAAGGAGTTACCAAACACCACTACTTTTATTGTACAACTGTCCCTGATTCAGGCTCAACAATTGGGGACAGTTCATCTACTAAAAGCAGCACTAATGAAATTTTGCCCTCGCCCTCAACTGACATTCAAGAAAAAGGTAGTAATAACGCGATGGATTTAGATTTAGATGATTTAATTGGTAATCCAAATGAGTGCTTAGGAATTCACAATTTACAATCAGCAGCAGAAAAAGAAAATGAGGAAGCCAAAAGGAATAAAATACAACTTTATAAGTGCATCAAATGTGCGGAAACATTTCCAAGTGAGGAGCTCATCATTCGTCATGCCAGAATGGGAAACTGTTTCACTGAAGAAAATATTGATGTCACACGGAGCCCCCCTCCACCAACTATTAGTGAGAGAAGAGATGTGGCTTCTGCAAATCAAAAAAGGAAACGGCCTTCCAGTGAAAATTTAATTGAGCAAAATGCAAAGAAGCTGAAAGAAGCTCCAGAAAATCCAGTAAGTGCAAATCGGAAGACTAGTAATCTTCCCAACTCTGGCGGAAACGTCATTTCAAGTGCACTTGATAAAATGTTATCAGGTCTCCGGCCAACGTTAATCTGTCCCAACTGCTCTGAATCATTTTCTGCTGAGGAACAATTCAAAGGCCACTTAATTGCTCGGGAGTGTTTTAGAGACATTAAGAAGCGTTCCGCTGCTGAAGCCTCTCAGAGGAAGATGGCAAACGACAGCTTCTCTAATGACGATGACGACGAGAACAACAGCGACTTATCATCTTTGTCTGAGTCATCCCACGAGGAAGATTCTGATTCCGATTATGCGCCAAAATTAAGAGACGGCAGAGCAATCACAAGAAAAGCTAAACCCAACAAAACTAATGGCTCAGGGAAAAAAGTTAAAGAGAAGGAGGTCTCCAAGACAAGTTGTCCAGTCGACAATTGTGACAAATTTTTCCTCTACAAAGAAGATCTGGATCGTCATTTGAAGGAAAAACATGAACTGTTTGCTTGTCAGTGGTGCTCTTATACCACTGATCAGGCTAATGGAATCACTAGTCATGAAATTCTGACACATTCCAAAAATCTGAATGGTTACGCGATATGCCCAAGGTGTCCTGCTACCATTACTTTGAGCTCAGATAAGGTTAAACAGGTGGAGCATTATCTAAAGAGACATTTATCATCCTCAGCCGCTAAGACCAAAAACGATAAAAAGATCCAGTTAGAATGCAACAAGTGTGGCAAATGTTTTAAAGGAAATGGAAAAGGTCAAGCTGAGTATAGTTTAAAACGTCATATTAAATCCGCTCATCCGAAAAATAAGCGGTGATTGATTGATTGTGAAAACATTCTAGAAGAATGTATTTTAAATTTTATACGAATTATCTTTTTAACTGTAATACACGAACGAAATTGGTTTAGAAATAAGGTATTGTTTATTTGTGATATAAGCTATTTTAATTTTTTATGAATAAAGGTTTTAAAGAAAAACTGAATTTGTTATTTAAGTGAATTTATGTTTAAGTCATTAATGCAAGTTGACATCAAATCAAATAACATGAGATTTGAAAGAACTTGTCCAACTTGCGCAGTAAATATTTCTTAATCGTAAAATCGTAATCTTCATTTTCTTGTACATTTTAAAAAGTAGCATGAAAAAAGAAAAAAGGCGATATAATAATGTGCACACAACTATAAATAAAATGGGACTACCTAACCTTCTTGAAGATATGTAGATTTCTTATCGACAAAATTCTTGCAGGTACTATAAATCTGTATACTTTCACTAGATATACTTACATAGATTTAGCACCATGTATCCTAACTACGTAACAGTGAAAAATATAATTGATTACCTAACTGAATTACTACTACGATTGTTATCTTTAGTTTTGTTGCTGATATCACATTTTTCTCGAAAAGTGATTTTGCTTCATACGTAATGATGATCATTTTGACGCACATATTGTAGAGCATAAATAACATGCATGATTACAAGAATTGATGTATCACTTCTGCGAAATGCTATTACAAATTGCAAGCCATTAGCAATTAATTACCTTATGCAGTATAACATGTGAAGTGGAAGTCAAACTGATGACTAACAAGTTTTACAAGAATGTTTTTCAGTTTTAATTTATAATGATAACGAGATAATGTGGAAGCATGATTAAACTACTTTATCAATGAACTTATGAATCAATGCTTGCATCATCAATTGATTTTCCCTGACAGGTGACTAGGACAATTCTACATTGTCCAAAAATACTCAAAGTTATCTTGTTTCGTTAAAATATGTACATATCGCAATTAAATTAAACATTATACACATTGCATGTACCTACACGAATATACATGTAACGCATTTCAATGAACCTTTTCTCCCTAGTATTTATTCGAGATTAGATGGATCCTGGATTCAGTGGTCATGGTCACTTCTTCAACTCAAGCTGCTGCTGCTCAGCTACTGGAATTATAGGCAATTTCCGCTGGTAAAAAATATTTCATGATGGCCAAAAAGGTGTCATTGGTTTGCGTTGTCGTGGCGATCTCTTCACTCCATTTCTTTGCTGAGGCAGCAGATTTTAGAACAGTGAATTTAGAAGATCTTAGTAGCAGTTTCCAGAAAATTCTAAATAACTCTTCCACAGATTTGGAGCGCCAATGGCTGATAAAAGCAGCAACTCCAAGTTACCTCCAAGACTTTATAAAGCTGGCAAAGAGGAATAATTCATCTGATATAAGCCAGACTGATTTTAGAGACTTTATTGAGAAATTATTGGATGGAGTATCTAGCGACAGTTGCAAAGGTCATGTTACAGAATGGTTTTGGCGATGGGGTCTGGAAAATATCATGTATATAGGGTCAGAAAAGGAGAAATGGGTCCTTCAAAGTAAGTAGATATGATTACTTTTCAAGTTTCAAAAGCATTTCTCATTCCGATTCGAAAAGTTCGCACAACTAATTTTCGCTTCTTGAAAAAATTAAGTGTTAGATGCATGGGGAAAGGTACCTGAGGGTATCCTGTCTGGCCATGTAAATTCCTATGGAGACTTTGACGAATGCGTTCAGGTTAAAGTCAGTAACTTGGAAATTCTCAACAAAATCTACCCCGAAGAAAGCATCGCAAAAAACTTTGATGGCCAGTATTGCACATCATATATTCTGGACTACAACACATCCATGTCACTTGTCGCAAAACGTCCAGGGACGCTATTTCAAGGAGCAGACAACGGGATTTATGAGTCTGTATCTTTGGAGGAATTTCTTGTGAGAGCATGAATTTTCCTTATTTACGTGGGGAGGTATCAAGGTTTGCTTTGCCAGGCAAATAATAATGGTTCCGTTTTTTGCAGAAAACTTTGTTTGCTCCTTCAGGAGCGATTATCCTCCTACCATCTGTGGCTGTATGCCTGCCTAATTCCTGTTCTATACAAGACGTTCAACAAATTTTAGTTAATGGAGTTCACATGATGTACTCTAGTATCCCTTTGCCCATTGACCTCACTCTTCTTCCCTGGCCAGTGGTAGTAAATTGCGCAGACAATAATAAGCCGAGTTTGGATGGAGCTGCTATAGCTGTAATGTAAGTTTTCCATTAAAAAATACATTTGCATGATTGTGAAAAATTGTTTGTAAAATATTAAGAAATTATATTATTTCTGCAGCATCTTACTTGTCGTTTTGGTGTCTCTTGCGTTGGGAGCTGGCATTCTTGACTACTATTATAACAAGGCGTCTGGTGGAGACGTTGTTGAGCCAAAAGGAACTGCTTACAGGTACCTGAAGGCATTTTCAGCTTACACCAACATGAAGAAGTTGTTGAGCACAAGGAAAAGTCCAGAAGACTTGGGGTGCCTTCATGGAATAAGATTTCTTAGCACAGCGTGGGTAGTTCTAGCACACACTTATTCGTTGTTCCTTCAAGCACCACAGTGGAATCAAATTGATATGAAGAATGTAAGCACTTTCGAACGTTATCTGGTTATATCATGTATATGCATTATGATTACGCAATGGATAATTGACATAGTTTGCATTGCTACTGCACACAGATTTATAAAAACTGGACTCAATTGGCTGTAATTAACGGAACTTTCTCTGTAGACACATTTTTCACAATGAGTGGAATGCTTGCCACGTACAGCATTCTTAAGATGTTGGATAAAACTAGAGGAAGGTTCAATATTATCATGTTTTACATACACAGATATATCAGGTACAGGATTAAATTAACTAGTAGATAGTCTAAAAAGTTAAATCAGCCTCTGAGCTAATAAAGCTTGAATAATTTCTATCAGATTGACACCAACTTATGCCATTCTTGTGGGAATCGCGGCTACCCTCCTCATATACGCCGGCAACGGACCAATGTGGTTTTCCATGCAAGCGGCAGAAGAAAACTGTCGAAATAATTGGTGGACTAACATTCTCTACGTGAACAACTTGGTTAACACCAAAGAAATGGTATGTGAGCAAAAATTTGTATTAGTTTTAAATACATTTCAGATTAAACGTAATTGATATGATAGAGCTTATTAATGTATTTTCATGTCAATCAATAGTGTAACGGTGAATCATGGTACCTGGCAAACGATATGCAGTTTTACATTTTATCACCTCTGATTGTCTATCCCATTTGGAAATGGGAGGTGATGGGCCTCCTTCTTTTAACAATTTACACAATTTTAGCATGCATTTCCCAAGTGTTAGTGGTGCGCTATGCGAAGGGCGCACCCGCAGCCATGGTAATCACTGGAAAGTACGTCTGGTCAATTTAGACAATTTAATTGAATCTGCATACATGCCGTATAATTCTAATGTATAATTGTTTTTATTTAATTAGCATTGGAACTGGAGAAAGCATTGCAGAAATTTATCACCGACCATGGTCCCGTATTACCCCGTTCTTAATTGGAATATGGCTTGGCTGGATACTTCACCAAACACGTGGTAAACGTGTGCACCTGTCTCGACCACTTGTGTTGGCTGGCTGGCTCTGCTGTACTGGGGTGGCCCTGGCTTTAATTTTCGGAATTTTTCCATGGTTCAATCCTGCCAATGAGATTCCTAAAGTTTCCGGCTATTTCTATGCAGGGCTTAGTCGAGGAGTTTGGGGAATGGTTATTTCATGGGTGGTTTTTGCTTGTGTCAAAGGGTATGGTGGAGTTGTCAATAGTTTTCTGAGTTGGAAAGTTTTCATGCCTTTAGGAAGACTCTGTTTTTGTGTCTACCTCACATCGATTCATCTCCAGTCCATATTCCATATCAATCTTTCTGTTCCAATCAAGTGGGATGCCTACACAGTAACCAACCTATTTTTTGCTCATATGGTCATGTCATACATTGTTGGATTTTTTTGCACGCTTCTTTTCGAGTCTCCTTTCATCACTTTACAAAAGTTGATTTTCGATGGGAATGGGAGCAGTGGAGTTCAAAAAAGTAAGCATGAGAAACTGAATAATTCTTCGGACACTTCAATAAATAACAACAATGATATCGATATTGAGAAAGCTAATAAAATAAGCAATGAATGATCTCGACTTGTAAAGTATTTCTATGATTGCGGGCACAATTATTTTTTATGTGCGCTTAGTTAGTATAAATGTCTATTTTTGTAGCTAAAGTATTAATGTAATAATCAAGTATGTAATCAAATATTTTCAAACACTCATAAACACAGCAGGTGGATTACGTTTATTTAAGCAAATGAAAATTTGAGACAACGTTTATTTTGTATCTGCCTTTATCTTTTAGTCTTTTCTTAACTTTCTGTCTGGTTTTGGCTTATGAATAATTTTTGTCATCAAAACTATTATACAGCATGCTTAATTTACTGATTTTATCACAACTATGAAATAACAGCTTTCGACAAACTAAAACTTATTGACCTATGCGAACAGTGTAGTAAACTTTTCATGATCACAATCTCCATGTTTTATTTGAACACTTTTAATTGTTAAGAGAAAACGAAATATGCACTAACCTAAAAGTTTCAGAAAAGGATAATTATATATGAACACGACGAGAATACAGTAGACTGCCTTTGAAAACTCCACACGAAGACAAAAGACTAGAATTTCATACAGGTATTACATGACTGCTTGCTTTCAGTACCCAAATTACAGGCACAGGGTGTAATGAAGTAAAACCATACTTCAAACTTTTTCAGACCACTTAGTTTACAATGCCATCTAATTTAAAAGCGATTTATTTTAATCTGTAACATTCTTGTTTGAACATAGCTTAGAGTTATGTTTTATTCAATAAAAAGCAGACCTGACCGTTTTTATTGAAGAGTCTTAATTCAAACATGGATACCTCAAAAAACTATGTTAATTTTGGTTTCTATGGTTTCAACCACACCATCGTTACAAACTTTCTTGATACATTTTCAACAATTAGAGATCTTCACGGTAACATCTCAGTCAATCTAGTTCCGATGATGATGTTTGCAAATGAATTGGCAAAGTCTGTAAATGCATCTCTCTTTCCCATTCCAAACTACTTTACTGAAACTTCCAAACAGAGAGTCCAAGGACACCCAACTTTTCTTATGGACATATCTTTAACCGACCCAGATACCTTTCAAGTATCCTGGCTACAATATTGGAAGGATAATACATCAAATTTTCCAAACATATCTGTTGGACATTCGATACCACTCAACTTTGCGTATTGTGACTTAGTCCGTTGGAAGTATCAGTCTGCATGGGAATTGGAAATATTTTTGACTCCTCTGGACTCATTTTGCTGGATAGCATTGCTTTTATCTTTCATAGTCACAACTATATTTGCAGCATACGCGAATAATTTGAACTTTCTATCTACAAGTTTTATAACACTGTCAGCCCTACTTTCTCCTGGGGTATCTGGAATAAACAGAAAATCTAAAAAAGTCATTGTGCTAGTTTCATGGATGTTAGTATGCCTCCTCGTAACAAACCTTTATCAGGGTAAAGTTACCAGTTCAATCATAAGCCCTCCGCCCCCAGAAACAATCGATAATCTTGATCAGTTGCACAAACACAACTACACGTTGGTCTATCCGGAAAAAATATTTTTGGACAGTGCAAAAAATTGGGTCATGAAAAATAAAAATCCATTTACACCTTTTAAAACCAAATTAATTGAAGCTTGGCCTTTTCTGAGTAACTTTTTTAGTTCGTTTGCAAATAGTAATAGCAATTCTAGACAAGCAATTCTTGACGTTTGGCCATTTGCACTTTTTGTTGCTACGAGGGCTGAATATTATTTTAATGAAGCAGATGAAGTTGGAGAGAGAAAGTGTTATGTTGGGAAAGAGCTTGTTCCGGTGAATAGCATGTATTACGCATTTCTTCCACCTAATCAAGAAAAGATATTTTCAAATTATCAAACTCTTTTTCAAGCTGGTGTACATCAAAGATGGGTTGATGAAGCTATAGGTTTATCACATTCGAGGCGTGTGCAAGATCGGTCAAAAATTTTGGGTCCGACCAAAACCGTCAACGAAAATGTGAAACTAGAGACTCTGAAATTGAAGGGTCAAATCAAAAAGCTGTTCTTGCTATGGGTAATATGCATATCGGTTTCTGTGCTGTCATTTTTTTGTGAATTTGTGTTTGTTGGAAGAAGTTTTTTTGCATGCTTTCAGAGTCTTCAGTTTTCTGCCATTTCAGTTTTCAGAGTTTTCAGGGTCTTTCAGAGCATGAGCATGAATATTTGCAAAAATAAACAGAAATCAAGCAGAAATGTTAGCAATCGCAATAACATTAATTATTCTACTAAGTCAAAAAGAGTATCAAAGAAGCCAAGGACTAAACTTGTAAGTAAGATAAAGCGCATACTACAACTATAAAAACGGTTTATTTTCAATTTTTACTGAATATATGATGATATATGTAATATGATCATCGTACATCTATGCAAGCTTTAACATCACAGCATAGCATTCCAACGCAAAAGATTTGAGTGGATAGGAAAATGTAAATAAAATTGACATATTTCTTTAAAAAACTACTAGGAATGATTTTGAATACTTCACACGTGGCTGTCACATGAATAAACTTTCGGATGAGTGTATTTATTTAACCGTGTCACAAGAATGCTTCACAGTTAACTAGACACACACCTTTCCAGGCAACAATGGGTAAACGAAAACTGTACGTAGCTTTTACATGTTTTTGCAGTATCTGCAGTTATTTGATCATTTTTGAGTAAAATGCAGAAATAATATTAATTGTGCAGAGTATTCGTTATAACAAACTGAAAAATATAGGTTAAAGGTACAAAGAGATACACAGTTTGGATTAGTATACTTATCTATGTAAATCCTAAAAAACATTAAAAATTTAATTAAAAAATTTATAATGCACATTGTTACTTTGCTTTACTACATTTTAACAGTTTCATTTCTGTGTGCATATTGCTTTAAAATAAAACACGCTGAAACAATAAAGGCAGACTCAACACTGCTTTTATTCCAAGATTGTATTTTACAATGGACATTTATGTTTCACGCTGACACTATCAAAGAAGATCAAGAAATTACTTTGGAGTTTGAAGCTGCGTCTGATATATTTACGAATTTACACTTCCTCTACTATTCGCAAAGCGTTCACATTTTAAGCGAGCTCTCAGCGTCCACAATAACCAACCAGAGCCATAGAATTTCACCAATATCAAATTGGCTGTTTTCATCCCCAAAGTATTCCAAGTGTTTCATACTATTTACTGAGCACATAGAACCAAACGCTTCCCTGGTAATAGCGTCTTGTCGTAATACTAATCCTACTGCTATTGTATTTTTCTCAGCTTCTACAAATCCAACCACACTACAAGAAACTTATCAGTACCTTCAAAGCAACCTGCTTCGGATAAGTTCCTCAGGTGTTCAGCGCTATTCATGAGTGTTATCCCGAATTTTAATAATCCTTCTCATTGTTTCTTAAACTTCATTTGCGAATTTTGTTATTTATCCAAAATTAAAACTCTGGAAGAGC
>JAQIXW010000865.1:0-23817 GCA_034700685.1 Willowsia buskii
TTCTAGTCTGTAAACTTGTAAATGTGTGTCTGATTAGGAGACTACCCTTTCTCTAGAATTCTAATAAATTTCTAAGAGTAAATTTGTTGTTTTGCAATTTTAGTCGGCTGTCTCAATCTCGCTATCAATCAACGTTTCCACTTTGCATCTCATGTATGGTAACTTATGTATTTGGGGGGAGGGAGTGAATGTCAGTCTTTGAAATCAAAAATATAGAACGTGCGTTCTACACTGAATCCCATTGCACCCCCGTGGGCCTTGTCGTCAGAATCAATATTGACAAAAAAAAAACCTAAAAAATTCGCACATCGTTATGAATTCAAAATTTTTGTTTTGCTACTGTATCTGCAAATCTAATGTATGGAGATTGAAGATGATGAATTGACAAAGATTTGTAATTCTTACAGTCAGTATAATATCTAACATGCTTATTTATTAGACTGTGTGTCATGTTCATTTCATACGTTTTATTGCCATCATGACGATTTTCAAACGCACACACATGTCGTTTTTTGCTTGGAAATGACATTCTGTATCATGAATTCTAATTGAGATTGAGACGCGTAAATGGCAAATGATTAAATGCACTAATGAAATCAGTTTTGTGTGTGCATCTTTTATGGCTGTGTACAACAAGCTACAATTATTATTATTATTACACACTTTTCGTACTTAGCTTGCATATACAAATGTGAATATTGAATACATGATATTATTGATACATGACTCAAAATTTTAAATTGAAATGATTTTTTGAAATGTTTACAAACAGCTCCACAATGGTGAAGGGCAAAGATTGCGCAGTTCCTAAAGGTCGATCCACGAGACTTTCCGAAGTAAAAAAAACTCTGATTGTTCTAAACGAGCTGATATGACGTAACAATAACAAACGTTACGAAGTATTTAAAATTGCAACCACCACCGCGGTCAATAACAGTTACCACTACCACCAGCTAGAGAATCAGTGAATGAACATGTCTTAAAATTTTACCTTATTTACTTGTCATCAAATAAGATGATTTGATGATGTTGATCAGAGAAGCAGGAGCAGGTAGGAGCCACGCAAAATGTTCCTAAACCACACACATCAAGGTGTGCACAAAAATTTGGAGTAGACTTGCACGTGGAAATTTTGTTTGTTACAGGAAGATCGCAATTCTTCGTAAGCGTTCTTTTCTACACATTTACAATAACAATCATAGCGTCATCAATATAATCTATAACCAGTTTTATTACGAATCCAACTTTAAATTCAAATGCGTGTTTTTACTCATTATATTAATTTTTGTGTTTATATGTTTTCTAAATGCTTTCCATGAATTGTCTAACTGCATAAGAATTTTGTCAGATGAAAAGAAACCTCAGTGAAGGGGTAGCTGTGTTTACTTCAATTCGTAGTAGCAACAATTTTAAGCGGCACGTGCAGTGCCAATAAAAAAATGTGTATTTATTTAAACTCAGGATCAACTCGGTTTTCCCCAAATAAGAGTTGATTCTGATTGTCGGTACGAAGTAAATACTGCAAATCAAGTCTACCATATATCATTGAAAAGGGAAAAGTTCAACTACTCGACACAATGTGTGAAAAAGGTGGGACTTCAAAACAACTTTTTACTCTTTAAAGTATTCAAATTGGGCACTCTTCTTAATATCATATCAGAGTTGCAGTCAGTTAGCCATTCATCAAGTTCTACAATTCTAGTACAAATTATAATGCATAATCTTGCATGACATTGTAAATATTCGTGATGCATGAGTTGTCTAAAGGGCATTAATGAGTGAGCATTACATTATTATTATCATCATTATTAACAACTACTGAAATGGAGTACAGCGACAGTTTCGAGTAGTGCCTTGGTTGATCATATCTTGCGGTCGTTACATCAAGCGATGATGCACATTGTAACAACAATCACGTTGTCGAAGATGATGGGTGTACAAATAACAACCAAGTAGCAAATTTATGGTTGTAAACAACTTGTTTGAAGACGATTTGCCTTCTTGGTGAATAACGAAGTATTTGTAAGAATGTAGCCTTCCACATTCCGACAACAATCATTGTTACTCTACTACTCGCCCCTTCAGAAATGAAAGAAGTAAAGTACAAAATATAAGTATCTTTACAAGGTGCTTACTGTTTACTAACTATATAGTATAATAGTATGCAAGTGTTTAAGTACTCACATGTCTCTGTAATAAAGTGGTGCATTATTATGCTGCACCAAATAGCATGCATTTTGATTACCCTTTATACAATTGTGACTAATAGCCTAAACATGCAGAAAAACGCACTAGTTTTTATAACTTTTTCAAAAAAGGTTCAAGTACACGTTTACCTTATTATGTAATGTAAACGTCTGGCCTGTCTCTAGCTCTAATTTTTTATCTACATATTTACAAATTTATATTTTGTGTAACTTTTTAAAATAAAGTTTTTCAATAAAGACAAGTGGCATAATGTCATTGTTGTCAGCAAAATAGCTTTAAACAAATATGTATATATATATAACAAATGCCAATTAACGAAAACAATGTTTAATGCATTAACTGTGTTTTAAATAAATGAATATTGAGGATATAAAATTGCCTGGTTTTATTAATTCTAGGATATTTGACCGGTCAGATAATTACTAGCTGATCTCGAACAGTCCTACTGCGTGCGTACTGTAAATACAATCATTAAACTATAGCATCACACCGTCGTCCCTAGGACAAGGAAGGACGTAGAAACTATTATCGAGGCGCGCGACTGACCTGATTTCGTTTAGAGGCTATTGACAATACCAACATCTCACATCATTTGATAATGAATCGCATCCTCCTTCCTCCACTGCATATATGATGACGAAGCCATCATTCATACTTGCAGTAAAAAAGATCAAACCTTTTCATTAGCACTGAAAGCCTATGGATAGCTCATAAGGATGAGATTGCTTACCTACACACTATATGCTTTCATTGATTATCTATGATTTTTTGACAGATCGAAAACATTTTTATACGCATGCATCAATGATGTAGGCGGACATTGTTACTTTTGCTAGGTATGCATTCTTATAATAGCGACATCCTCATTTTTTGCCAACCAGTAGTTATTTTATGTTCCTGTTTCTGATTATCACCTTATCATATACCTATCTACAACGATTTTCTATATGTATTTTTTCAAGTATTTCTAGACCCTTCTTAGCCTCTATCATGCGTAATGAGTTTTTGGAGAAAATAATTTATTGGAGAGAATATTATGCCGATTTTCATTTGGAATTGACAGAATGCCGCAACTCATTGTTATGCGTCGTTCAAGCACATGATCATGCACTTGGAATATTATTCACAAGAGATTTTGCATACAATGTTTTGTGGTTAGTCATGAAGTAGTCATTGACCTGCCTAATCGTCCATGTTTTTTGTTATATCGCACATGTGACATCAAGTGCTCTATGACACATGTTCACCTCCTTGGGGTCGTGTGAACTTGAATGCAACTGATTGGGGATTTTTTTGCGTTTGCTGACGCCAGCACAACAATTGAGATGCAAACATCATTCTCTCACTGAGATAAGCTTTGTTGCAGTTGAAATGCGCAACATGTCACATAACAGATAACTTCCTGGAATTGTATGTGCATTCATCTAATGAAGATCAGCAATAAAGTTCAAGACACTATAAATACTAGGATTTATTGCACGTGACACGAGAGGTGATAATATGACACATAAGACAAATGACACACCCCATTTCCGCAAACTCCATCAAGGTTACCTATGAAAGTGGATTTTGTCTTTCTACAAAATACGCGGTGACTCATTCATGACAATCGCGATGGCTGCGTCTATAAGCAGAAGCTGTACCTGGAAGCTGGAAATCCCCACCGTCGTAAGATACCAGAACTAATTAAAATTGAGTGATTGATGCTTGCCCTAGTAGCCTGTAGCTAACCATGTTCGATGTAATGGTCCATTGATAACTTTATGATGCTGGAATCCCTTCACTTCCGATCAGTGTTCCAGAATTATATGTCTGGTCAGTATGTAAATTGCACGTGTTAGATCGGCCACATCTTCATTTTTTATAGCAGGTCGTAAACGTTAATGGAATGTTAAGTGCCATAATGTATCAGCATTTCAAATAAATTTTACAGTTCATTCATACCTATTTCATTCATCACTTGCTAGTTTTCTCAGCAAAATCGAGTTTTTTTTACTCATCAGACAGTCAAAGTGGTTTTTATTTGATTTTTCAACTTGTGGGGCTCACGCATATACATGCAGGTGTTGGTGTCAAATTAATTATCTACCTAATATAAATAAATAAAAGTTTAACTTAACTTGAGACCAAGCATTCACGAATGACTGGTTTTAAAAAATAGCTATATTTAGCATGTTAGTCTTGTTGGTACATGGTGCATAGAATTTTTCCACAGTTTATTTAAAATCTCCTCTGTTGTCTGTCTCCAACAAAGATAACAAGAACGTACACCTTTCCTTTGCACCACCAACAGAGGCAGATAGCACAATAACATATATCATGATGATACTATTTTTTGTCATTATAACGATATGATTCAGTGACATGCAAAGGATGTGATGCCTATATGACAGTATAGTCATTTTAATGAATTTCGAAACCAGCAGCTTAGAGAATTCATGCGACCTAAAATTCCGCTGTGCATGACATTTATGGTTAGGTAAATAAGTAACATTGAGCATAAAACTTCAGCGACAATCGTATGGATATCGAAGAACAAAGTGTTTTTTCGTAAAATTTTGCATAATTATCAAATCTTAATATTTTAATGTCAAAAGGAATAATAAATTAGTCCGGTTTTATAACATGCTAGTGCCAATGCTCTTTAAAAGGTTATCTACCTATTATAGAACCATCTTGCATAAAAAAATTAATTTATATTGTATTTTTTTACAACCAAAATCTGCCAGCAGCAAATCACCCATCACCATTTCATCCTACATCTATCGGTTTCATTTAATTTACAAGGCTAATCTCAGGAAGAGCAGTTAAGTATGTAATGAGTTTACTATGTGCATCAATAACTTCCTTTCCTTTCTGATCATGACTCCATTTCCACCAAAAATTAAATCACTCCTCTAGCTCTTTAGGCAATGGCCTTGAGGAAGTGAAGTGACAAAACGTACAACTATGTAATGAAAAAAGTGTCCAAGATGTAATTTATCTCTCGTATCTGCATACGTTTTAATAAAATAAGCATTATCTACTCAGAAAAAGAATTAGTAGAAAATAAGAATAATAAAAGTCTGATTTGCTTTACTATAAACTACGCAACATTTTGGCAATATTTTTTCTGCTTGCTTACGTGTGCTTCAAATGAATCCCTTATAATAATAGTATAGCAATATAAGTTTTTGACATTTTTTATGAGGTAAAACTGTTAATTATTAACTTTATCCTGTGGCTGACATCAAGCACTAATGTCACTTGTGAATTGGTCTTGTCATTTAAGCACATGTGGGTTTTCAATGTCACCACATGTACTTATCCTTTCACTAAATTTTGGATAAGAATGGCAGCTTAGAACCTATACACTCGGGTATACCTTTTTAAGACTTAATTTTACTGCAGTTATCAATATAGGATACATCAGTCATCATACATCATAAAAATTTGTCAACGTTGCTTCTCGCTGCACACTCCACAACTCCAAAGGTTTGACTCCACTTGGCTCGCAGTAACAGGATTGTGAATGCTACGAAATGATATAGTCAACACGTGAAACACCATGAATTCCCATTAAAGGACACCTTGAGATTTCCTGACTTACACCCGGTCAGTATTTTTTGCGACATTCTCCTCGCTATTGAGGTAAAAGAAGGTCTATTAGAACGAGGTATTTGTTTCAAGGAAGTTATAGTTCATTCAACAATATAATTACTTTCATTATTCAAATGATTTTTTGCAATATTGTTATTGTTCCCAATTCCCGTGATGGCAATTCTTCTTTAAAAAGCTATAGCATTATTGCATTAAAATTAGCGTGACCAATGATGATTATGATGAATGACTGAGTACAAGAAAATTAAGAAGATGCAATCGAATTGCACAATCTTGATGTTCTTTAATGAGTAAACGAGCAAAAAATGGCGAAAGAAACAACGAGAAACGGAAAATTTTGAAAGCATGAGATAATCCCTGGTTTTTTCGTCGATTTTTCAAAAAATCTTTGAGCAATTTTCAAAATCATAGAGATCCAATTTTGACAAAAAAAGAGAGGAACGGATTCTCTATAAAATGAACTTTAATGCCTCGTTTGGCTTGAAAAAAAATTGGGGAAACACCGGTCGTTGTCGATGAGAAAAACAAAGTAGCTGACCAGACTCAAGGAAATACCAAAGAGGACTTGTTATTCAAGTTGCATGGCTTTTACACATCATCTACTCCTACTTCATAATATTTCTTAGAATCCAGAATTGAAATATTCGTTTTCTTTAAAACATCAAAAAACCTGTTACGTGGTCGCATCAAAATTTGGATTTATCGAGATTCTGCAGGCAATGTATCCCCCAAGTCCATTATAGTTTCTTCGTTTCATGCATTTAGGTACACTCATGACAAAAAACAATGTAATAAAGTGCTCATTATTTTGTGTAAGGTAGGTAAGGGATGATAGCATTAAAAGTCAAAAACTTATATAATACCAGTTTTTTGCAAACCCCATAGCTATATAGTTTTTAATGGACTCTCATCTTTTTGGTAAGAATATAAACAAAAAAGTGTACCATTAAATTGTAATATAGCAGGCTACTATACTAAAGTATATGTACTTGAACTGAGGTTATTGAAAGTTTATTTTACCAAAGTCCATCGCAGATCTTAAATTACATGCAGACAAAAAATCGGTTTGGTCATCAAGGCACAATTTCATGTTTTCGGATGATCACCCAAAAACGTGTTTTCGACAGATGAGAGAGGTGTTTCAAAGAATCAATGCGTTTGGAGCTTTTCATGGCAGTCTTGTTCAACATGTAAACATGAAACTATGCACAAAGATTCATAGTATTTTTGCGTAAAATAACATATTGATATAAACAACATATAATATACGGTACTACCTAAAAACTCACATATTGGCAGGTAGTTACCGAGATTATTAACACGGAATAAGAACCAAATATAGAAAACCTGATCATCTAGTTATATTAAGCATTGCGCACTATAAGAAAGCCACTAAGCTTGATAATTTGCATATGTGTATGACTATAACCAGAGCTAAGCGAGAGCCTAAACTATAGTAGCATTATTAATGTGTAGAAGATTTTGTTGTGTACTATTATTATCAACCTTCGAATGAGCCACAGCCCCGGTCAGGCTACGTCGTATGTATTTATTTCAAGAAAATCCCAATATCAGCTAAAATTACCTATATAGTGGATTTTTTCTAGCTTCTGGTAAAATACGCGTACTACGTAAATTTTGTGATTGAGATTTCCACATGCTACAATAGAAGCATTAGGAGAAGGTTTCATCTGTCCATGACAATCCTGTTTCTGGCCTCTGATGGGGATGTCCAGTCAAAAGCTCTGAAGCCAATCTATACATGCATACATTCACATATCATGCATATTTGATCTTTTGTACAGATAATTGTAATAAAAGGGAGAATAATATAACAAGTATTTACTATATACCCATACGCAAATATATAGAAATACCTTTACAAATAATGGTCTTTGATATAACAAATAACAAGGTATCCCAAAAGAAAGGGTTGAAAATTGCGATTCTTTATAGACAAACTACATATCATGGCATTAATGTCGTTTATCTCTGCGATAGGGATAGCCAAGGTGTATATATGCATATAATATTATTGCTAGTTCTTGAAAACGATATTACATATACCTGAGGAAAGACCTTACCTTTGCTTCTGTCCATAAGATTTTAGTACCAAATTTTGATGCGCTTTTTGTTTGTTGTAGACGTAATACTTTGTCTACTGCAGAGAGCACATGCATCACAGCAGCTCCATCGTGATCATCATGATCCACCACCACCACAAAAAAAAATCATCATCATCACGAAGATCAGAGCTCTCTGCAGAAACAACAATTGAGAAGCTCAGGTAAATGAGCGGCATAACGTTACAGTGTTTGGCTACCTGATGATTCCATATATACCTGAAGAATCACGACATCCGCACTTATTCTTCTCTGAATCGCATTCTATGCCGGTTCAAGAAAGCAGTCTTTATTCTTCACTTGTTCAGTTTCACTGCACACATCAACTACGAAATACCTTCTTCAAAACCTATTGAGCAACCTGGCGTCGTCGTCTCCATAATAATCTGACGATTATAGTTTCTCGCCATTGTAAACTCTTTGTTGCAAAGTAAGCATCAGCACCACACATCTCCACCTAAAATCAGAGTTCACCATAAACATCCTCTAATTGTTTTAGTAATTGCAGTATATCAGTACAACTTGAGATGAGAGTTTTTACAAAATATAAAGAAATTAGCATTTCCTAATTCTTTTCAGATTAGTCCATTGTGCGTGAATTTCCTATGTATTACCTTTTTAAAAACGTTGTGCTCTCTATTATTTTACACAAAAGTCAAAAGTATTTATATATATAGAATTTTAATGGTTTTTGTTTCCAGAAATCGAAAGCTTTAGCTGTGAATGGGTAAAGCTGAGATTTTGTTCTCGTCTACAAAGCGAAAAAAGAAGAACGCAAATCAATCATAATAAGGCAGCAGTCCTTATGTACTACAACAGTTGACGAATCGGTTTTTAAACAGAAAATCCTTTCACTGAAAACAACTCCTCAACATCACACATCAAGATGGGCACTTCACTTTTATATGAAAATAGCAGCAGCATAACAAGATCTCTTCTTGGCCTTGGAGAGTATGGTAGAAGTTACCTGGAAAATCCTAATGTGTCAGTTACAGATTACAGTAACAGCACCTCAGCAGAGGATGAACTCCTCCATAAGTATTTCGTAGAAGTCACCGCCATTTCAGACCCATCTTACCTCACAGTATACCAATGGGAGCACTTTGAACTCCGGCGATGGAGAAAATGGATGGGGGCCAATTGGGCACTCTCAGTTTACGCTTCAGTAGGATACCTCCTTTTTATTTTTAGTGTACAAAGATTAATGAGAAACCGACAGCCATTTCAGCTTCGTAAAGCCCTCACATGTTGGAACATTCTCTTGGCCACATTTTCAATCATGGGCTTCCTCAGAACGGCTCCAGAATTGTTTCATGTACTCAAAAGTGAGCAAGGATTCCACAAATCCATCTGTATCAGGTAAATTGAAAAATATATACAACAAATTCTCTATAATATAGATTTCTAATTTTCTCCATGACCGACTATATCATCTCACGATGCCCCTGTTCATATGAAACATCCCCCAGTAGCAACCTTGCAGGTTCCATTTTTCGTCCATGACTGAAAAAAAAGAAAAGATTCAGGTGTGCATATAAGCTTAGGACGGCGGGTGGATCCCGTTGAGTTTCATTTACAAGAATGACTGAGATCTGTACTATTAACTTCGAGGACATCATTTCACTCTCTCTCTTGAGACAACTTTGAGTTTTAAGGTTTTATACTTGTCTTTGTTGTTGAAAGCGTGAGTTTTTGTTATGGCCATGATGAACTCCTTCTGTTGTGATATAACCCAAAAAGGAGGATGTGAGTAAAGAGAAAAGAAACTGGTTTTAGTTTGAGCACAAGAAGTGAGAGTTATGATGCTGCTGTTTGTTATGTAAGAGAAAGGAAAAGATTTAGAGCACAAACTTCCTAATAAGGTTGTTTGGTGCATTATGCTCCCAATACAAAACCAGGTGTAAAATCAGGTCTGTAGGGAAATTGTATGCAGATTAGGTGTTTATGACCTCTACCTATACACACAAATATGCGAGAGTAAACACGGCTTTGAGGTTATATCATGTTTCATTCATTTTTCTTGTAAAGTGTAATACCCGACCTTACAAAAGAGAATATTATATTCTTAGCATGCATCCATGTGCTTAGCATTTCTACAGGCATGCTATATAATAATTATTATTGTTTTGGTTAGGTAATCCTTAACAAAACTGAATTTTTGTATGAATTACGTTATAAATTATCCTGTAATCCTGTAAATTTGTAAAATAGTCAAGATTACTACATTTGTTGCGTTTTGTGAAATTATTATGTGGTTAGTACAAATTACAAATGTCATTTATGAGTCATGTGAAGCAACGGCGGCAAACGGCATCGCTACCATATAATGCAAATTAAGGAAGCATTTCTTTCTTTCGTTTTTGTTTGTACTTCTAAATTAAAATGAAGTTTATTATGACTGGGAGATAAATTGACGAATGTCATATTGCACACCTCTGATTCTTACCACTTTTTCACTATTTTTTTATCCATTAGATAAGTCATCCAACACTATAGTCATCAATTGATTTCTAAGATGGCATGCAATCTTATATGTGAGAGTACAGGAGCTTATACGAACACAAATTTGACAGTAATTGAAATAGAGTTTGATCTAATGTTTGCCCTTCTAAATGTCAGAGATGATAGTTGTAGGTTGCAGGATTGCAGTAATCATGAATGGCACAGCAGTTGGTACAAAACACTTGCACAAGAATCAATGGTCATAATGCTCACATGCTCAGTAATAAATCATCGTCTTTTTATCATCATGAAAAGAAAGGTTAACAACTCATATTGTATCATTTATTGAAATCAATCAAATCATTTTCAAGAAAGAGGATACAGCAGGGTATAGGAACTTAATTGTATTATTTGTTGGTGTATAACCACTTTGCAAAATGCATACATACATAATGAAAATCAATCTCCAAATTGTTTTGTTAAAGCCTCTACACAATCCGGTTCCTGTTATCAGTCCGGTTCTCTGATCCTCTGATTAAAATCAGATTCAGTAGCTTTTCTAGAAAGCATAATATCATATTATGCAACGCTTACGCATGCACAGTAAGGAACTTCCGACCAGCGCAACGTCAAACGTATCACAAGATGTTTTAAAGACAAGAGATCTTACATAACTAATGACGTTACTTGGATGAATTTATGCTGGTACCGGAACAGTAGTTTTTAAAACCTCTGGAGTTTTAATTTTGGATTCATGTAAAAGTTCACATGAAATGTTAAAATTGATTAATCACACTGTTCCTGCCACGTGTATGATTTTGCAATCTATTTCAATCTGTTGTGTGTTCAGACATGAACCAGACATTCAAAAATATCAGTCAAAGCGTTTTTTTATTTATTTTGAATTTGAAAGATAAGTAGAGTATATAAGTTTGACGCAAAAGTTTTTAGTGAACAGATTGATCGTTTGCTCGGGGCCAACTCATTGTTAAATTACATGTACTATATAATTTCTACAGTAAAATACTGTCATTAACTTAAATAATCACAATAATCATCATGACTGAGAAATTCGGTTCATAGTTTATAGTAATGGAAGAATCCAATAGTTTAAGAAAAATAATCCCACAAACAAGACATACGTAATGTACTTAATTCAGTACAATTACCTGTATATACAACCACTCCATTAATCTTGGTTATAAAAGTTTGAGGTGAAGAGGAAAACACACAAGAAAATATTTTAATGAAGAGTTTCATCTCATTGTTAAGATTACCGACGACAATTTTAATGGATTATTTTGCTTTTTGTTATTCCAGAGATGAGCATAATCTCGCCACAGCATTCTGGGGATGGTTGATGGCTCTCTCCAAAATGGTAGAACTGGGAGATACCATTTTCATCGTTTTGAGAAAACAACCTCTTATCTTTCTGCATTGGTAAGTTTTTATTTTACAGCCTAGAAATTTCTTTCCTCTGTTTTGCTGGTCGGTCAAAACAATTGTGGAAAATATTATGCTTGCTCTGTAAATCTGCTTTGTTTTCTGAATTCTGCTTAAACAATAATATTATTTATTTTTCGCTTCTCAAATTTCTTTAATAATGCTCTCATCGCATCTGTATCGGGCTGATCATAGCATTAATTCGTGCGAACCAAACAAAAGTCCCAAAATTCTTTAAAATTGTGGGGTTGTTGTGAGACTGACGACGCACGCATTCAACCTGTCGCATTTATAGAGTATTAAGCAAGAGAACCTTCAATATTTAAATGTCACGGCATTGACCGTCCCAAAATAAAATGATAAAATGTTTCAATTCTTAGGCAGATTTACGGTAGGTGGCCAATATTACGTGACAAGCATTAAGCAATATGAGAGAGTGCCTTTAGTGCCTTAGTGTAGGTCTAGCTGATGTTAATGTAGGAATGCAAACAAAGGCGAGTGCAGATAACATTTTAATTAAAGCAAAAATGTGTCTCAGCCAGCAACTGACACTTTTTATTTTATCTGAGTTGTCGCTAGTTGTTGCTCAAGTGTAATAATGACATTGACATTGCAGTGGCACTTACACCAGCTACAGATCATATATTCTTGAGAATACTCGATTTTTTCCCTTCGTTTAAAAAAAATATATAATATGCAAATCCAAGATGGACAACATTAAAGGTGAACGTGCAATAATTTCATATGCAAGCATAAACGATAAAGAAAAAAATATTTTTGCTCTTTCAATTTGTTGATGATAATGATGGATCGATTACGAGTAATTTCCACTAAATGTTTCAAATGACAGTAATCAGCGTATGTCAATTTATACCTGACTTTGTCTTTTTAAATATTTTGAATCATTCGGTAATTAGTGCGCCCTGTCTCGCCAAAAGACAAAACAATGTAATGTACTGTTACAGAGTGAGGAGTATCGGGGTGGCCTCTCTTTGACACGCACTTTGTTATCATGAATGAGAGGGCACATGGCAGATATATGCTCTTCAAAAAAATCGTTAGCGTTAATTTAACCAAGAATCAATGTGTACAGCAATAAAGTTGATACATCAAATATAACCTCTTCCTTAAAGTATACACCCAACCTCGTAAACGGTCAAAACAACAACAACAAAAAATGCAAATATTTTTTCATGCGACATAGCCTGTAATTTTGTAGCCATTGAAATCTCATGGGATCAGCATATAATATTAATGTGATGCATCTCTCTGCCATGCATGCTTCGATTAAGTGTAGTCAAAGTCAATGTTCATCAATCAGGGATTCTCTATTATGGGAAGGTCAGGTACTCCTGCAATAAGTGTGTCTGCACTATCTCTGAGTTTTTTTCCTGCATATTACATAAAAACAAAACGAAAGCATTAAGAAGTTTTGAGGATTTTTGCATGGGTTTTACAAAGTTGCTTCATTGAACAAAGATCTTCTTTCACGCAAAATTAATCACTTGGTAAGTGCGTATGTACGTGTTTGTCGCTTTTGATCTTGATAAGCATCCAAACATACAATGTTTTTGCGAAGCCACCCATCAGTCACCAAAGCGTGTCTATTAAATGTGTATGCAATTGCATGAGATGCGATTATAACATCAACTGAATAAAACAAGCCGAAGGTCAAGGGGCACTATTTAGCATAGGCAGATAGGCATGCAGAAAGTCTTCATATAGGAATTTTGTAGTATTATCTCAATAAAAAACTGCAATGAAGATGATTATTTTTTATTATTGGTTTTTACAACGTTTGCCCATCATGTGCATGCAAATTTACACTTTAATCAATGTCCGGTCGCCGGCACAAAGATGCGTAATATGAGAAGGAAAACAAAGATGAGTGTTTCCATGATTGGCATTGCATCACAAGCATTTCCATACCGGAATTTGTGCAATTAGCTAAAGTAATGTTTTGTGAAGGAAGAAGTGAAGATAAAAAAGGAAATTTGTATTTTTTTTTCTTGCAATGATACAAGCAATGTTATTATAAGTCGTTATTGCTGCATAAGAACTACTATCAAATTAAGAGATGACAAAAGCAATATCGTCAGATGCAAGGCAGCAATCATCATCAGTAGAGGTAGAAGGCACATAAGAAAAATGCAACACCTTCGACGCAGCGTCAACAGTCAACAACACCAACAACAACCCTCAAGTTTAATACATGGAGACCTTGCGCCAAATAGCAATCGAATGCGGTAATAAACTTCACCATGAAACTAGTTTTGGTATTGCATATCCTCAAATAACAAAAACAAATATTTTGCGAAGGTGGAATCGCTCAGGGAGGAAAGCATCTTGACTTGACAAAAATGCACACGTAATGTATTACCTGTACGAGATGAGAATTCAATGTTTTCTGTTCATTCACATCAAGCCTTAATCGACCTTACCGATCCCTTACCAATTCGCTTTTAGCTTGCTAAAAATATTAAAGATTTTTACAAATAAACTGGTTATGAAATAAATTACTGTTCGACAACCTGGAGTAAATGAACGATGATTTTGTAAAATGGGGAAATACATACGTGGGCTCCAATGATTAACGCTGCATTTTGCGATTGTCTAGCTTGAAATTTTTATCACATCACACTCCAATTCATAATTCACACACAATCTATTATTATCCTGTCCGATTCTCCATTCCTCTTCTGATTGGCTAAAAATAAATATGCTTTGTTTGATGACGTTAGTTCTGCACGTTGATTTTAAAGACTTTTAGTGGAACTATCACTAACATCGATACCAGAATTGCTTTCAAGCTCAAATATACGCAGTAGCATTCCATTCCAACTACTGGAGCCTACTAATCTACTGACGATGAATAAAACTAACAACTTAGGTGTTAAAAGGTATTGGAAGAACAGGAGTAGGTTTTTATTGGATTTGGGAAAGATGGTTAAGTTCTTACTTACTAAAACTGCTATAAAATTCTTTTAACAAGTAGTAGATTTTTTTACATTTCAGATCCAGTTTTTTTGCTTTTGATGATGCGAAGATGATGACGAGAAAAAAGATACATATGCATTTCTTAAACATTAGTTACTTATATATTTTCCAGGTATCACCATATAACTGTGCTCATTTATACCTGGTATACCTATGAAGCGTATGAGCCACCACTCCGATGGTTCATGACGATGAACATGTTTGTTCATGCCCTCATGTATTCCTACTACGCCCTCAAGGTATGGAAATCCAGTTCTGGAACTTTCAACTTATTATTGTCTTTTATAATTTTTTTAAAGATTAGATTTACTTTTATTGTGTCTCATAAAAAAAATCTCGATTCCATTTAATTACGTAGAGCCGCACCGTAACAAAAATTAGGGTAGGCCAACAATTTTACACGTCTCTGCAGATTTTTCACTGATCATTTATTACGTTTAGGAATAGTAAAAAATGTGTTAAAGTAGGTAGGCATGTCTATTGCCAATTCTTGCTAAATTGAATTATACAACATCAGGCCATCATTTTCACCACCTCCACCTAAAATCAGTTTTGCAAGTTGTAAACAAACGTTTGTGGACTGTATGAGCCTCCAATTACGATTTATGTTCGCAACATCACTGACCTTCAACAAGAGATAGTTTTTGTATTATTTTAAGAAGAAGAAAAATCACCGTGATCCCATTTCCCTTTCAGGAAAGCCCACATAACTTTATGAGTTATGGTTATTTTTATTTTTTCATTATAATCATTCCTTAATAAGAGCCCTTAGCAGCTAATAAGCTGATGATGAGATGATGATGACAGGAAAACCGGCCTAATATTTAGATGCACTTCCCAGTTCCGGCCCAACGTCATGCCTCACGATCATAAATTAGTATCTCAGTAGTAATAGTATTAAAAGATTATGTATGTAGTAAGCCATAATATAGTACATTAGAATCACAGACCACCTCTTAAAATTGGATTATATGTTTGCTTACTTCTTAGAGATAATCTTTTTTTTTATGGTTGAAAGAACCGAACCTAGTAGAAAGATATATATTATGTTTTTTTAACGTTTTAACTTACCTATTCAATTAGAGACCCCAGTTAAATTAGTTCAGGCAAATTCATGGCATCATTTTTCCACGTCATCTTTCTCCAGAAGATTCTGTGTGACGGCATGGATTTGCCTGGAATCATATTACTATTACCTCTGATTGGCGACGCAGTAGACAAATCTATTTCCTGGAATGTTAGCTGTAAATTGTTGCAATATGTCTAGAAAATGAAACAGAGTTTAGTATAAGTTACTATGTTTGTGCAATGCACAGTATGTTAGCTGAATGAAAAGAAGAGTGTAGGAGTGGTACGATATCATGTTCACACGTATCAATATAATGTCAGTGCTAATTAACTAGTAAATAGAAGTCCACTTATATCTAATTCTTATTCCCTTTTTATGATTTATGTAGTCTTTGAAGGTGAAGATTCCACGAAACTGGGCAATGATGATCACCTGTCTGCAATTGAGCCAAATGGTCGTTGGAGTCACAATCAATATGTACTCCTTGTACACCAAAGGTCAGTTTAGTTACGATTAATTAACGCTTTCTATCTAAAATGTAAAATACGAAGATACATTGATACATCTCACGCATATTACCTCCTACGACGACGACACTAGCAAAAGTATTCGTAAACCATTACACACTTGTATACGCTATTATATCATGATTCATGATGAATGACAACGAGCCAAAGTCCATCGATGTGGGTGTATATATTGTATTCTTTGACCATTGACTGAACTAAAGGCATCAGACGAAGGTATCCACGTGAGCATAAAAGATGCATTCATTGAGCTTTATCGTTCATCCCTGTATTTTGTTTGCTTCTGAGAGAACATCAGACAGGTGCTAATTGAATCTTGAAAGTCTGAGAATCTTGGGTAAATAATACGCGTAAAAATTTCAAGCTTACACCTGAGACCAAAGTTTAAATTAACGAAAGATGACTACTAAGAAGAAATGACGATTTTTCTGTCGACGTTATGGATTATGAAAGAGTCGTTAGCACTCTTATGCAAGTACAAGGTAAGAGAGGCACACAGACACACTCTTGAAAAAAATAAAGCGCTCATCGTAACAAGCGCAACGCATCGGCATGCACTAGAGCCATCATGATAATCGCCATCAAGATAATAGCGTCTCTGGCTTAGCGTTTTTAAAAATCCTCACGATAACATACCTAAGTTAATCCATTTGAGCCTTTGCTGCATATTATGCAAATAGCATGGTAAACAAAAAGTAGCGTCTAGTGACACACACAAAAAGTGGACACTGCCTTAAAAATATTCTTTGCACCTCGCATGAATTATATAGATCGTTATGAACTTACTCCACCATAAAACCACATTTTGTAGATTTGTTGAAACACTTTTTAAACGTACACTGCAACTAACAGACTTTGTCTTACGAATGGCATAATAATGACTCTCACTTTTTATAGATGAAGATTACATATGTGTGGTGTGGTTAAGAGTAAAAATGGAAGATGAAAAAAGACAAGGCGACTTATGTTAGCACTTTACTGGCCAAACATACGCCATCTTCATCAGGACGGAGAGATAAATATGAGAGATTACTGTTGAAAATGATTTTAAATACTTTTCGCTTGCATCATGAGCAGTGAATTAGATTGGATGATCTATCCTGATGAATATGATTTTTCAAATTTGAAAAAGTGAAATGACAGTGATAATAATAGCATTCTTGATCGTACGAAAATTGGACCCGAGTCTCTGCTAGAGGGACATGCTATTCATTAAAGTTGAAGATTAGACTCGACTCGAGTTGTTGATTATATGGGGTTTGAAATTGTTCGTTCGCTAAAATTAACTGTTCTATTTGGTGTATCGAGTAAGAGTCCATTTTCTTGTGGTATTTAGTTTGGTGAGAGTTAATTGCACAGCAAATCTTGCATGCAAAATTAGATAATGATCCTTAATAAAAACTTTATGAGAGTTGCTGAACAAAAGGGATGAACAATTTTTTACAATAAAATTCTAAGCCTGTAGTTATGTAATAAAAGAAAGGCGAACCGGGACATTGTATTTTGAAATTTTACCACATATCTATGATGAGACTGCATACAATGAGATGACACAATCATAATATATATGCAATAAACTGCATTTACCCTCTCCAACGTTTTGCATGATCAAGGTCAATAGTACAAATGACTTAAAAAAGGATTATGTAGAAAAGAATATTATTCAGACTTGACAAATACAAGTTGTGGGACAAGACAGAACATTAATCTTTCAACTGATAACAGTTCACATTACAAATGGAAATATGACAAAATTTCAAGGAGATACTTGAATACTTAAATGATGGGAAGTAACTTACGTAAGTTTATTTTATGTATTTTTCAGCGGTTCTTGGAAGTCCATGTGCCTGTGGATGGGAAAACATTAACTTTGCCTTATCCATGTACGCATCCTACTTCGTCCTCTTTGCCAACTTCTTTTATCGAGCATACTTCTCCAAGAAGATGAAAATGACGTAAAAACATCATCCTACTGTTACTTAATTCTGCACTGGTGGGCATATCGTCTTATGTTGTAGCCTGGATGTTGCAGAATCTTTTTTAATTTCAAGTATAACGGCCAAGAAAATTTGATTGTATCTGAAAAATACAATTATTCGTTTTCATGTACAATTTTAAAATAAGAGTAAAATTTGATCTTGTACCATTTTTTAATACGTTACTACATGTCCTACTCCAATACGTCATGTCATGTATAAAATATTAATCAAGCCTTAAATATTATTATCATTATTGCAATATTATGAATAGTTTTTTGCTAATAAAAGTAGCCTTTAAGAATTTGTCAAGTATTTTAGCATGCCCATACATACCCATGTGTTATTTTTGTGAGATTGTGAGAGATTACTTGTTAGGAGTGTGCTTGAGCGCGTGTGGTAATTACATTTAGAAACTGATTGATGCTCCTTTTATGTAAATATATTTACGAAGAAAAAATGGAAATAATATGTGTATTTGTTAAGAACAGAAATATTGTTTGGTAAAGTATAATAATGTTAAACCTTATGATACATTGATGCGGGGAAGGAATCTTCCTCGCTCTGTTATATTGTGACATTTTAGAATAGTTCAATTCGAAATGAAAGAATAAGTCTGTTTTGCTTATGCTGCTCTGTATTATCTAGTTATCGACAGAATGATAATGTACTACTGGTGACTAGAATGTTACTACTATATGCATTGTTGTCCATTTATATTATATTGTAATTATTAAAGTTTTAAAAAGTGATTAATGTAAACCTTTGTTCATATTATGTATTATTATTAGCCACACATTGCAGATAGAAACTGATTTGTAAATATATGTTTTACCATTCAAAAATCAAAATTTTTGATTTTTAGACTGTTACGAAACTGTATTCAGTATTTTTCTGTCAAGAAGAATAACATTTATCTGAAAACAAAACACCCTCCTCTTGAGTCTTTATTTGGCATTTATTAACAAGTCATCCCTAAGTGCACAAAGTGCCTCTGATAAGAAAGGATGAATGGAAGCAGCAGATATGCTGAATTTTTTATTGATCTAAATCTGAAATTTATCATTCTTTGAAGGAAGGTGGCATTCAAAAATTACACAAAAATTGATGCATTAGAAACCAGAACCAGATAGTGCGTGGGGAAATTAGGTTATGCCACTGTTACGCACGTTTAAAAATAGGAACGAATTTGTGCAGAGGAACATCATATGACTAATACGATTATAGTATGAATTGAAATTTAACATATCTTTTGTTTGGTATTTCACGTGTAACCTCTTTTTTCGTTAAAATAATCAAAGTAGGAACTGAACGAGACTAACTCTCAAATTATCCTTTTGTATTTTGAAGGGATTCGCAGTCATCATCATCATTGCAATAAAAGGTAGTTCTGTAAAGATGCATAACGTATATACATACTTGCCTACTTGTCTGATATATGACCAAGGCTATTTGTGATATATTTCCTGTACTTTCCAAAAATAAACTCAAAAACATGCATGATGAAGGCACTACGCATCGTTTGCCATGAATGGTTAGTAATGCACATAAAGAGAAGCCCGAGCCCATCTTCTTGTTCTCACTTTCTTTTCGAGTAGGAGGGAAGTTAAGATCATTCAGGCATCATTCATTCTTCATGTGTCGCTCACTATCTATCCTTGTCTGCATACAAACATTGCACTTGTTCTATTTTTACAATTTTAACCCATTTCATTTTCCTTCGAAGATCACCTATCACCTTATACAGCGCAATGAAGGTGAATATTAGGGAATTCCGTAAAAGAATTTACAGGTACTTGATACACGGAGACTCAAAACTTTGAGTAGGTATTAGTATGGGACAATCTATTATCTCGTCAGGAGTTGGACTTTGCTGGCTCATGAAAATTCAGTATATTTTTGTGAAAAAGTGTAATATTATGTTATTTGACTGACTACTTGAATTGGCGAATATCTCATGAATCATGAACTTTAAAAGTTCGTTGTTCATGTTATTGGTTTAAGGACGTTTGATGTCTCGATTCTCAATGTCGTTCAAAGCCACTGAAAGTAAACAAAATTACGCGAGCCAGTGGAACTAGGGTACCCCATGCAGTGGGGAAGCTTTTCATCATGGATCAATGCTACGAAGTCTAGATTGATATTGATTATGTACATATAGGGTGGAATGTAAAGCTTTATTAAGCTTCAAAATTTCTTGCTTACACAATTATCAAATACCTGCATACTCTTTAGCAGACTCCAAGCAAGATAACCAAACATTATGATGCAAACATTTTTGAGTTCAATTAATAGTAGAAGCTGGAATAAAATATTCCCCATAAAATTTATTTAAAATAAGGAGTGGAAGAATTTGTGAAGAATATGTATTCGATCGACACACGACAGACACAACCAGGTCAATGTAATAAAATGTATTTTGTATGCGCAATTAATTTGATTTATTGACACTAAGGAATTTTTCGGTTTTTAGTAGCATACATACTTTAAAATATTCCTGAAAATTTTGGTTTCGCTCCTTTCCCAGTATGTATTTAAACTTATTTTTTAGGAAATATATCTTTTATTTTTTTTTACTTAGAATGCAAAATTGACTTCGAATTTGAATAAAAATTTTAATGACGGTGACGGTACATTAACATATAAGCCGAAAATACAATCAGATAAGGTATAGACTTGGTAAAAGATATTTTTTACGTGTGCATTTATTAATTCTTTAGTTTCTTCCATCTTTAAAAAACGTATTGGCGTATGTGGTTATTTCTACTCAATCAATTTAGACGATTGAAAAAACTATTATCTTCTGCACCGTATTCACGAATGTTCCATGTTGAAATTCATAAATAAGTAAATAAAACAGGGCTTCTCTCTTATCCCCTCTATTCCATTAATTTTTTAAAATCAATATATGAGCTGAAGTGGTTCGTGCATGCACTGTAAAATTTGTGAATGTCAGAATGTCTTTTTTATCCTTGTCTAAAGACAGTGAAGACTTTTCAATACCAGCAATATATAAACTGAAAAAATGCCACAAACATGAAGGCTGTAATTTTGGTTGTTGGAATGTGTGCACTGAGAAAGCAACCGTTAAGTAAGTTCATGAATTATTCTAAGCTGGAAAGAGTCAAGAACCCCATTATGCTGTCGTTTCTTTTCCGCTGATATACCCACTCACTTGTTTTTATGTACGCGATGCTCAAAAGTTCTTAATAAAGTAGACAAAAAATAAGATACTTTCGCTGTAAATTTCAAAACATTATTGATTCCCTGTGATAATTCCCAATGCTGACTGAAACGAATAAGAGTATTATTTTTTGAATTTTCGGTTTACAGCTAGGTTTCGGCCTGTTTTGGTCTTTAATTAGCTTGTAAGCGGTTAAAACTAGGAAAAGAACCGATTCCAGCTCCAGTCGTCATGCATATAACTTCCGCTGGAAAAATTGAGGTTGACTATTTCGATATGGGAGCGTGCTATTTAAAATGCGTGGACTTTTAGTGAAAAGGTTCTGGTTGTTTTGTTGCTTTTCCTTACATCAAAAAATAGAAAGTTTATGTCAGTCAATGATGGCACGAGGACTACTCAGGAAAGATCCCTTAACTTCCATTTAGATACTTCGTGTGTGCATACTATTGGCTTTATATTGTAGGCTTGAGGTTTTGGAGAGTTATCGCCTTTGAGTCACGCACTAAAGTTTTATATGCATTGTTTGGTTAGAATAGAAAGTACTCATGATCAGGGAAATATACATATTAGCTTTTAGTTATACATACATATTTATTCGAGAATCCGTCACTACTACACTAATAAGACTTACAATTCTGCTGTCTTCCACGTCAATTCTATTCCAACATATATGAAGAAATAGGGTGCGTTATATAGATGGTTCTTTTTAAGCAAACATGAAAGGATTGAACGGAAGTTACGTGCCTACATGGCTTTCATCTTTACTAAAGAAAACAATCCACCAAGTCAGGCAAAAGCAAATTCGGTAATGTAGTGCTAATGGACATTTCCTTCTTTGCAGAAAAATTTCCTATCCATTATATTTGCAACTCAACGTAATATTTCAAGAAGTTAAGTACGCAAACCCAGCAAAATTCCTTTACATGAAATTGTTGACAGCTATTTGAATAAAAGTTTTACAGACATTAATTACAAAATAATGTTTTATTGAAAGGGAAATATGAAACACAATACATGTGAATATTATCATAAATATGATTCTATTATTGGCGTTTTATTTTGCATTTTTTTTCTGCTGCAAAAACTAGAAGCAACCAGATTTGAACTATGATATTTTCTACTAGCTTTTACCTGCTTATAATTTTTTACTAAAAACTTTATGTACCGAGTGGGTACTACCGACTATTTGAAAAGGTAATTAAACTATCTACATGTCTACATCGTAATACCATTAAAAGAACTCATGAAAATCATAATTGGCTGCAAAATGGAAACCTATACCAACTTTTACTTGCTCTAGACAAGGAACAATTAATGTATTAGTCAGTCAGTCAATGCATTCAAATTATACATGAGTACAAGTTGTGAAAGAAAGCACGCCATGACATTTAATACCAGGAGACAAAAACCACAGTGTCTATGGAATGAGTTTATCCTTTCCCCTTTCCAAAAAGCTGCATAGAATCAAATCAAAAGAATACTGAGCATCCATACTACTGATACACGTGTGGTATTTCATTTCATACTTCATTTTCTCTTCTCTTAGCCAGTTTGCTACTCCTATTTTACTAATCATCAATGTTTTAAGCAGAAAGGGCTTTCTAAAAGCATGTAGGCACAGGAAAATGATACGTATGTATGTAGGTCGACATAATGGTAGACGCACCGTCATATGTCAATATGAGAGTAGAGACAGTTTACAAAGCCGTCATGCTTATAGGTTTCCAGACAAAATGAACAAGAAAGGGGGTTTCCGTTCACATACAAAATCTATATGGGCAGGTCTGGATTTGGAAAATGCTGAGTGAAAGGTTTGGTAAAAACTAAAGTGTATATCACAGATATTCTTGGCATTTCTCGGGCCTTTACTTCCTATAGATATGTATGCATGTATATGTGATATTTTATATACGACTTTTATACAATGTTTTATGAATGAGATATATATGATTCTTTATAGCCGTCTTGCATGTTTTCTCTTGGTTCAATAAAGCTTATATAAGATATACTGGCATTATATTTGTGTATATGGTAAATGCAAACATAAGTGATTAGACAAATATAAAGGAAACCAACTACAGTGAGTGCGCCCGATTTTTTCCTATAAAAATAGAGAAAACCCCGATTTTCTCGATCCGTTGCTCTACCGGATCCATTGTCAGCTGGGTTGGAGATTTTGGGCGTAGTGGGAAGCACAGCTACGTTTAAAATCCAATGTAGATTTATTTTTTAGGTCACAAGATTTTTT
>JAQIXW010000866.1:0-23794 GCA_034700685.1 Willowsia buskii
TTTTGCAGATTACTCACACAAAAACTAAAAGAATTTTTCACTACGGATGGAGTACACGGATATAGTACGTTTGAATTTGAAGAACAGTGAAAATTGCCACAATTGGAGGGCAAAAACCTGGGATTCTGTGTAGCAAAAGCTTGAATTCAAAACTTCAGATGTCAGAAATCTGTTTTCGAATAATAAATTTGTATCCTTAAATTCTTCACGGAAAATTTTAGTGTCAACATACACGTTTTCTCGTTAGCTCATAATTTATTCGTGTGTATAACATCAATTATTCATTCATTGAAATCCTGTGCATTCAAAACTACCTAAAATTCTATGTTCTTTTTCTTACGATATCTCTTTATTCTACGAATTTCGACATGCACTCTCCAAGGTTCATATAAACATTGAACATGCTATTGTTACAGCCTTTGTGAATTGTCTTGATTTTTTTATGTATAATATTGTGAATCCGATTTCACATCATTTTCATGAACAACATCAAGCTATACCTAGTACCTACATAAATATGTACATTATCTCAGATCCCTTTCAATAAAATGATATGAAATATGTATTCGTTCACAAATAATTGCTCTGCTTTTCTTGCTTAGGCTTGATCGACTTTTGCTTGTGCATGCTACTTTAGAAGTATTGAATGACGCACATTTTCAGTGTTATCTAAAATACTGTTTTGCATAATCTATAATCAGTCCTTTTGATTCAATATACATATCTCTGGTTTTATCGATAAGGTACACCGAAGACGTCCTCTTTGAACCCTTGATTTGTATGTTTCCTTACCTCCTCGATGTTTGCACCACGTTCAATGAGTAGTTCAGCCAGTTCCACATGCCCTCCACAAGCGGCAAGCGTTAGAGGTGACTCAAAACTATCCGCTGGCATATTCACCTGAAAAACAATTTAAAAGTTTTAATTCACTTGCATTTCTGAGCATGTTTATGCATTAGTATTGTTGGTCATTAAATACATAATTTGCATACCTGGGCACCCGAGTCGAGTAGCAGCCTTGCAACCTCCACATGACCATCCATGGATGCCTCCATTAGAGCGGTATGCATTTCATCCGTTTTATGTTGCTGTTGGGGAAAAACAGTGTTCAAACTGGCATGTCGTACTTTTACACATTTTGCATTCATGTCATGTTTTTAGATGATTTATACCTGGTCAGCACCAGCTTCCAAGAGAAAGCGAACCATTTCCAGATGTCCCTTGTAGCATGCTACCGTCAATGCTGACTCCTTAAACTCGTTAGAGTGGGTGTTGATTCCTGCACCATGCTCCAGGAGGATCTAAGAGGAAACAAACAAACATGAGTTATATGTACATGATGTCAAAAGAATGTATTTTTGCTCCTCTGATTAAGTAGCTGTTATATACCTTTGCAACGCCGACATGACCAGCAGAAGCCGCTTCCATGAGTGGCGTATGCCCATTCTCATTGTTGTCCTCTACCCTCGCGCCAGACTTTAACAGCTCTCTCACAATGTCCTCGTGGCCCGCAGCGCAAGCGTACATCAACGGACTATTACCACAAGCGGACTGAGCATTCACGTCAGCGCCATGGCTAAGGAGGAGGCGAACAATTTCCAGATGTCCCTGGGAGGCGGCGTCCATCAACGGAGTGAGGTCCCCTTTGCTTCCACGGTCGTCTACATTTGCACCCATTGCAAGGAGCACCCGAGCCAGCTCAAAATAACCGGAGGAACAGGCAAGTGCTAGAAGACTATCTCCTTCTTCCATGGAATCATTTCGACCCTCTTCCATCGACTTTCGTTGGGAATCTCGCATTCGGTTGATGGCAGCCGATGCTTCGCCTAACGCGGATGACACGGTCAAGGTTAGCTTACGCAAGTTTTCAGGATCGCTCATGAGCTTCCCGTCGGTGAAACCGGCAGCTTCAAAGAATGCTTCAAGACGAGCTTGCGCATCAGGTGGTATGCCTTGAATACTGGCGGAATCTCCGTCGGGCGGAAGGAGAAAGCCGGAAGGTTCCAACCCATCCTCATCATCGTCTTCCTCTTCATCCGATTCGTCTCGCTCTAACGACTCATCCACTTCGCCCTGTAAATTATTATTAAGTGGAAGAAAATGGGTAAATAAGTTTTACATTTCAAAATGTTTAAATGGCATGTTTTCAACATATTGCGATATTCCCCTTGACACGAGTATTAAACATACAATTAGACATAATGAGCTTTCCCAAAAAAGCATGTTATTAACCCGTTATAAAAATTCACAATTAGTATTTAATAGGAGCCCATCGTCGCTTATCACCTGCTTTCGTGCTAATGCCTCCATCTTTACAGTTTGAACATATCGTTCAAGAGCTTCTCTTAAACGAGGAAGCTGATTCTTGCACTTTTCATCATCTCTTGTTTCGTTGTCACTCTCTTCGCTATCCTCATTAGTAGTACTCTCTGAATCACTATACTTCTCGTCAGAGTCAAACACCACGTCATCGCTCTCTTCATTTTCATCTTCACTTGTATCCGACTCTACTTCACTTTCTCCGGAAATTGAATTCTCTGAATTTCCGCTTTCTGACGATGAGGATGATGAAACATCACTCACGCTAACTCTGTCCTCTGACAATAATTGCCTAGCACTAGATGCGCTTTCATCCTCCATTTGTCCTTCATTTTGGAAACCAACCACCTCTACCCCTACTGAGGGTAGGCTATAAGGAGGTGTTGGAGGTGGTAACGGTGATTCGGGAGGGGGAGAATCAGGTGAAAAGCTATCGATGAGACCCTCAGTGGCGTCATGATTATTATTACTACCACCACCACCTTCATTATCATTTTCAATGCTACTACTATTATTATTAGCACTGCCCTGTTGCTGCTCTATTGCAACTTGGTCAGTTTGCTGCTGCTCAAATTCTTGCGGTTGATGGAGCGTGTGTTGCAGCCGCACAAGCTCCATAGCCAACTCTTCTGTAAACGGATCAAAGAAACGTTGATCTAGTAAAATTTCATTTGCTTCTTCCTCTGCCACTTTTTCAATATCAGGTCCTAACTGGGGAGCCTGTAGTAAACCCATAGCTTTTATTCATCCCTCTTTTCTGCATATTATTACATACCTATCCTAGATTTAAGTTTGTATCAGTTTATAAGAAAACTTATATTCTGGATTTGTATAGCTGAAATTCTTTGACTGAAATGAAAAATATTCCTTTCTGATATTAATTTTAGAGTCTTGTTTATCTAAATTATATCAGCTCTAATTAATCTATGCGTGTAACTGTTTGTGCGTCGACTTTAATACTAACGAGTCGCGTAACATGTCTGCCAACGCTATCTCTGAACTAACCATAACCTGCGCTAGAACGAATACCGACTGTCTACCTTCTTCATTTAGAGTGATGTCATTAAATTAGTGCAGTAGAACAGTTACTTATAAGAACACGAATCAAACAAGATTGACTCTACCGTGTTATAATATATCTGCGATTTGTGCAGAGTGTGAGCATCCTGTTGCTACAAATTAGTGCAGATACGAATGCAGCTACGCATTATTGTGCAATACCCTGTATAAAAAATACTCTTGCTGGAAAAAGGCTTAACCCTTTCTTATCTCTCAATTCGGAATACTATCCAGAAAGTAAAAGTAGTGACAGTAGCATGATGCCTAAGACAATATATATCAATGATTAAATATATAAGATACTTAACCCTTCTTGCTCATCTCGGTAGCATGTTACATTTACTTGTTTTAAATGCTAAACGACAGATTGTAAGAGTTAAAGAAACACTGAATTTCCTTACAACAAGTAACGAATACGTGTTGAACTTGAAGACGCTATATAGTGATGACAAGGACAAGAGGGAGGGGAAGAAATTTAGAAATAAACTTTTCCCTAAATTATGCCAACATGTATGTATGTAGGACCAAGCGAATTATTTACGTATCAACCCACTAACATTCATCATGTATTGAAAAACGAATAACATGGTGGTGATTTCATTTCATTGTCTTTTTCGCCAAACTACTTTTTATAATCGTTCTAAGAATCAACAAATTTCTAATGTTTTCATTTGAGCTCGTAAAGCTAAAAAATATTTAACATGTACAAATCGTTTGCAATGAGCTGGGAAGTGATATGAGGTAGTATAGCATAGCCATAGCCCCAAGAAGACAGTGAAATCGAATAAAAAAGAATCACACTTGAATTGTGCAACAAAATAAAACGAGTGATTGAAGATATTATGTATACAATATTGTGCACCAGCTTTTATAGCCAAATATAATGTGTCGTATTTCGTATAACGATCGCGTTCCTCTTACTACTAGCACGAGAAACAACGAGAAAAGGTTTTAAAAGACTATTTATGGAAAAGTACAATATACGAATAAAAGTTTTAAACGTGTTATGTATTCATTGGCTGATTGAAACTGAAACTCAAGAAGGTCAAAAGGCTGCAAAAGGGAGCGAATTTTATGAGTATAGCAGTAGCAGCAACATTGGCGACAAATATGTAGTACCATAAGATATTACCATTACATTTTTGACAGTAATTGTATTAATACAAAATTACTCATAAGAGTTTCTAAGTACATGCTAATAATATTCACTACTAAAATGCTGATGATTGCAATGAAGATAAAGAATTTATGACTTGCTATAATATATTATTATGTGTGACACGATCTTTCTTTCTTCTTCTGTACAAGCTCTACATTTGAAAGAATGCTCTTTGATAGCTGTGATAGTGATGATGACGATGATGTGGATATATGAGATGCGTAAAGTGAATAATCTCTGCTCATGCTCGAAGCTTGTTGAGCTAGACTCTGGTAAAGTAATTTAGTCGTCTTAATAATAACAGTGAGCAGTCATTGCCAAAATCCTGGATCGTGATTCATCCTTCACGGTTCCTTTTCCATTTTCCATGTTTACTCTCACGTTATGGATCTTTATGCATATTAATGTTAGACCAGGACTACATGACTGTCTGTCTCTCAAAAAGCATGATCATTGCATGAAGATAGAAGAAGGAAGCTGAACCGACATTAAATATTAAAACTTATATTTACACTAGAGATGAGCTTCTATTCCAGAGTTTTAACGTGTTCTAAATCCTTCCCGTCGTAGCCTTACGAACAACTCTCGTCAAAACACATCAAAGTCTCACAAGACCATTGTTAGTCATGGTTTGTTTGCTGGACAGACTGCTTTCTGACTTTTTTCTCTTTTATGTTTTCCTCGTTGTCAGTCGATGTATAATATATTACTACGCACAGCACAGATCATAAAGAACCTTTCTAATGTAAGCTGTACAATTCAGCTCGGGCAATATTATTCTCTTCCATTAAAAGTCACATGCACATTAAAAAAAATGTTCGACGATGCTTCTCAACATCTCAACACATAAAACATGCTAACTCGTCATACCTCCGGAATAATGTTTATTTCCATCATCACCGCTTCCGTATTCCTCGTCTACTTTTGTTTGGTGACTGGAAATTGATATTGATGGCGCTTTTGTGCATACAAAAAAATAGATGATGGGTTTGATGGAAAGAATGTATCCTGCATATTTGCTACAGCCATAAGAGTTATTAAGATTGAGCAACAAGAAGTGTTATTATTGTGGTTAAATATAGAGATGTGTTTTCGAGTGCAGTGCACTGTTGAAAACAGCATTCATCTATTGCATCTCTTTACTCTCCCTCCAAACGACGATTTATTTGACAGAAGCGCAGCGTACATGTAAAATAATAACAATAAAAAAGAAAATCTAACTGGACCGCTGCGCTGCTGTTAGTTGAAAGCATTGCTCGATTAGGAAGCTTTAAACGAACAAGTTATTGCGGGTGGACTAATAATGTAATAACATCTCTAACACTTTTGGAAAGGAGTTTTTACCCTAATGTGGTACATTATATCTATTTGTATTTTACGGTATCATGTCTTCTCTTGTCTGCTGGCTGAAACCCATTCATTTACATGAGATGAAATAATAATGATGATGACAACCGTGTTTTAAATGTGTAAGCATGAGCGGTGGTGGTGGTGGTAGTAGTAGTGCAGACAAGGAGAGGTAACTAAACCAGTGTCAATGTTTGGCGATTATAGTGTAACGTTACGTTTGTTTTGTTGGCATAAAGCTAACATTGGTGATGATGACTTATTGAATCAAATAAGATGACTGTATTTGTGCTGCGTGAGAGACAACAGCGTAGCACTTTTTACTGTAGTCACGAACCAGAGGCAAAAAATATTTAGTAATGAAAAAATTAATGATACTTTCACGAAGGTAAATAGCTTGCCACCATTTCCCGAAAAGGCAACGAGCAAATCGAAATAAAAGCTTGCACTTTGTGCAAAACTTTTTGTCTTTTAAATGGGAAGGCAGAGATATTTGAGTTAATAATAAGACAAAATGCGACGATAGGAAGACTCATGCATAAATTCATGACAAAAATGTGTCGTCCCTGCTTCCATTTTGCATTTTGCCCCCAGGAGACACAGAAACGTCTAGAACAATAAAAATAATTGGAAAATTTTTTGATTAAACATTGAACCAACCTCATCATCTTCTTCCTCTTCGCTGGATGAGCCCAGGAAAATGGGGGAGTTATACGAGGATGCGGAATTATTGGCAGGACCACCTCCACCAGGGAGTGACCTTTCGCAAGGCTCTGTCAGGTCATCATGTCCGTCGAGTTCGAGCTCGAGAGGATTCTCGTCGTCGTCATCGGGGTCCTCTTCATCAGGATCGCCATCGTCCTGATCGTACTCGTCCTCCTCGTCCATGTCGCCGTCGTCGCCATCTAGATCGTCCACGTCGTCACAGTCTTCGACGTCTACATCAACATCGTCCACATCCTCGTCATCATCACCTCCGCCGGTCCCTAGCTGGGAGGCAGATGGAGGTGGAACGGGGGAAGACGAGGGGGCAGGTGGCGGAAGCCCAGAGGAGGAGGTGGCATTGCTGCTGCTGCTGCTCTCAACTTTATTAGCGGATGAGGACGTTGAGGACGATGACTTGTTTTTACTTGAGGAACTATGAGGCTTGTTCGAGGATGATGATTTACTTTGGTTATTCTGAGGCACGGATTTCGAGGAGGAGGAGGAGATTGACTTGTTGTTATTGTTGGTGCTGTTGGTATTGTTGTTGTTGCTTTCCTTTTGACTGGAAAGGTTTTGGACTTGTTGGTTGTTAGGATTTCCTATGCTGGTTCCTTTAGTTCGAGCACCTGGTCCACTTTGAACAGAGGAAGCCGAGGGAGGAGGTGGAGGAGCGTTATTGCTCGAGTTGTTGGAGGTGGTGGTGGTGTTCCCAGTGGACACACCAGTAGGGGATGTTGTTGAGGTAGCATTGTTGTTGTTGGCGTTTCCCGTGCCACCAGGAACCTGCTGCTGCTGTTGTTGTTGTTGTTGAGGTTCATTTTTTGTGCCACCGCCGCCTCCACTGGACACTTTCGAACTCATCCTCGACATATGTCCACGCCTATCAAGGTACACACATTTTATTACAAATACATACATATATCCAAATGAAGAGAGTATCACCCAAGGGTAATATCCAGAAAACTTTTGCAGATCTATTATTCAGAGTACAAAAGCCCATGGTTTTCGAACACTACCACAAGTAAAAGCAAAATTTAGTTGAAACCAAAACTTTTAAATAACATGTATCCAACAACAAAGAAACAATCAAAGCAAATATAAACACAAATCACATTTACATATAAACCCCAGTTTAAAAAAGACACTCATTTAGTCGCTGCATATTTGAGAAATCAGATTTACAGTCAGAACATTTACAGAGAACGAAAAACGAAATGAGGTGTAAGTGCAGAAGATAGGAAAGAAAGTATAGAGAGATCCAAAAGCAAGCAATCAATCATTGAAGAAATCCTTACTTGACTCGGCTGGACACGGGTTTCCGTTTCTTAATTATTCGAGGCGTTTTGGAAATTTTAAAGATAACCGGTGATTCCCCAAAAAAAAGAAATACGAACAGAGGAATCAACTTTCTAACGTTCCCTAAAACCTGCCGCTGTCAACAAAGTGTATTGACCGCTGCCATGTATGAATGCCTCTCTCTCCCCGTGTGCCGCTGTAGTAGTAGTAGTAGAAGAAGAAAACTGCAGAGTGGAGCAGTAGGAGGGTAGATAGAGTTTTACGAGAGAAAATTCCTGATAATTCCTAGAGAGAAAGTAGAGAAAGTGCAAAACAACACTTTTGTCAGACGCTCATTCAGTCCTTTTTTATAGTTTTAAAGTGCTTCGCTGACTTTTTCTATAAAAATAAAAACAAAAAAAGAAAAGGTGCCATACAAATCCCGAGATTTACACACAAAAAAATACATAGAAAGTAAAATGACATGATCCATTTGTCATTCATTCAGTAAACTAAAATTTGTAATCTGCATTTTAAACAATCTCGAATTTTTGTGAAAACACAAATAAGTGCATAATAATCTCTTCTCTACAGACAGACACGTGCCAAATGTGAAATGCACAAATTCACGCACGCACGAGTGAAACAAGCATAATATTACACATCCTTGCTGGTTGTGACAAAAAGAAACGAGCACGAAGTAAAATTAAAAAGAAAACCATTACACCCAGAAACACTTATAACGAGTCCCAAAATTAAGGCTAGCATTTGTACTGCTTAAGAGAGCCATAAATAAACATTATTGCAAACATGTTATTTTGGAGATTCTTATAATTATTACTTCATTTAGTATATTGATTGATAATGTCAACTTACTCAGATAAGACGAGAATTTTGAGAGTAGTAAGGAGGGTTTTTGATTGTTTCTTGATTGACTAATATTTAATTACTAATAATTAAGCTATATATATCTACTATATATATATATATTTCCAGTTGTTTTTTGTATTTTCTTTTTGATGTTATATTGGTTTCACACACTTCAGTTCTTTTCACTAATTTCACTGAGTTCTCTCATCCTCATGCGTTTCCTTAAAAAGACGAGTAAAAAATCACAGGTGTTAAAAAATCATTCATTTTTACCATTAATTTTAAGCTTGAATTGTTTGAGTGAAGATGAAATATTGGAATACATAAGAAAGTATGTATTATATTTTTGTACCAACCAGAAGAAGATGAGAAGTAGAAACAACAACGAATTTAACGCGAATATTAAGTATAAAAATGTTGCAAATCATAAAAATTTGCACAAATACTACAGGTTTTCCCTACAAGGTAGTTTAACTAATCTAAGTATTTAACACTACTACTGGCTATAAAACGTAAATAACAATTAAAGAGACACACACACCACCACACACCGTAAAACGGAATAAGGCGACAACGGTGAGTGCTGTTGATTAGGTACTAAGTTTGACGAGGAATAATAATAATAATAATAATAATATTAAACAGTCTGTTCATTGAGATTATAATGCTCAAATTATAAATCTTGAGTGTGGATATGTATTTATGCATACATAATGTTCAATTCATTCACTCTCTGTCCAAAAGCAACAACTCCTTCTCTGCTTGATTGCATATCTCTGGAGAAATGCGAAGGAGGTTGCTTGCTTGGAACGAGGCGAGACCTACTACACGCAGTCTACTTTCTGTCACTTTTCTTCTTGCTTCGTTTGCTGATGCACCAGTGACACGAACAGACACCAGCAATCATTGACCAATAATTATAGTTGCATATTATGATTAGTATACCACCACCAATAATACTAGTCTTATTGGTATGTAATATATTAATTATGATAAAGTAACGATAAGGAGAATGATCTGTGATTTTAAACAAACATTTGGGATCTTTTCTATCCTCCTCTTGTTCTTCTGCTTCTGATTAAATTTCTTTTCAATGAAAGTGTTATTATTGGAGCACTGCGACAAGCCTCACCGCTTAACTTTTTCCAACATTTTGTCCTCTCTTTCTTCCACAATTACTTTAATTGTGAATGCATATACCTACATTATTCAAGAGAAACAACAATAACAACAGGTTTTACTACAGAACTGAAGGCAAGCAAATTATTGAAACATGTTCAAGATAAGATCACTTTATATGTGATATTATGGGCATGTACGAAATTTTCATCAATTTTTTGTGTGCATGCACTCGTTTTTAAATAGAAAAAACCTTAGATATTATGATGTTCGTACATCCCTTTCACACAAAATAACTTTTTTGTTGATGTTGATTAAATGCATTTTGTAGTTGTACAAAAAACAAAGTACATGCACGCAGCACAATTTTTTTAGATGTCTTTAGTCTGATCATCTTCATTACTATTGATGAGCCAAAAGTTATAAAATACACAAGATGACTATCTCTACTTTAGCACATTATTGGATTATTATTATCCATATTATATTTGATTATAAATTTTATCTGCTTTGCTTGCATTTGTATTTACCCTTTTGATATTGTTGTGAATAAGATGAAGATGATACACGGTCGCAAGTTCACGTTTTTTTAAAGAGTATTACTTGGCTACCGTCTGTGGTTATCATTATAGAATAGGCCACACATTTCAAAAATATCCCTAAACAAATTAAATAAAAAGATGCACACAGTGCATCATTTGCTACATTTTCCCATGACTTGTGGTGAGTGTCCAATAATGCTTACTTGTGGGGAGGAGAAATAGACCCCTCCAATGATCTTTTAGTGTTATTTGCGCAGGCAACAATCAGAAGAACAGGAGGAGGATGTACAAAAGATTGTATTGTTTATTAACATAATAACTGATCAGTTTGATCTGCGGATGAAGATCTGGTATATAGTTGATGCACTGTATTATCTACTATCTGATTATAAATCTTTCGAAATAGCACAAAATCTCCGCATCCTCATTTTTAGCATACACAACAATAGTATTGGGTTGTGGTGCGAATGAGGATTTTGTAGGGGCACATTAAATTTTTTGATTGTTCATTATGTATGCCGTTAATGTATCCAATATAATAATATTATTATTATTCCTTCGTTCATCTTAGTTAGGTATCTAGATTTTTTAAAAAGAGGAGCACTTTACCTTTTTACTATTGTAACAACTACTACTTCTATTATTTACCACTAGTGTATATTGGAGTAGTTATAAAAATGAAGGTTCAAAAATGTACGACGACGATGATGATGATGATGTGTGTATACTTATCATTATAGTAGTTACTGTTGTTGTTTCTTCTTCTTATTCTCTGACTGATTTTTTCGCATTTTTGCTAACTATTTTTTCATCTTCACTAGAACAAGAATTAAAATTAATGGTAAATAGCCATCGTGTATTATTAGTCGTACTTTTACAGGATCACTCACTACTACTGTGTGTGTCTGTGTTTAGTTTGGTTTCTTCTTATTGCTATTATTGTATGTGTGTGTGGTATATAGTAATAGTGATCATGTTCTATTATTGAATGTATATTAAAAATCTCTACGTATTTTTGAGAGTGTGTGCGAGTGTGTAGTATTATAATAATCATAATAATATTGTATTAATGTATGTAAGAAAGAAGAGGAGATGCAATGCAATAATATGGGATATGTCGTGAGTAAGTAAGTATGAGTCTCTCGTTTCTCACACAGCTTTATACGATGGTATTCTCATTCTTTATTTCGTCTTCCTTTCTACTACTATCATCACGCATACATGCAGCTAGCTCTTGTTATATGTGAGCATGAAGCAAAGTTTTTTAAGCGGAGAAAAACTGCTCTAGTCCTCAAGCCATTTACATTTGCAGTAGGCACATTTTTAGGCAAGGCAGCCTATAAAGGGAGTATTTATATGTGGAAAGGTGCCATATCAGTATAGAGATGAAAATGTATGCATGTATGAATGTATGTACATAAGCAAAATTCGACTTGGCATGCATTACGTTACTTACGGACATACATTCCACGGTAATGATATCCTAAAAAAGCGAGAGAGAGATGGAAGAAGAAGCAAAAGCACAATATGTAATGTAACTACTACATTGGGATTTTGGCTGCCTTTGTATTTATAAGCAGTGAGAGAGCAAGTTTTAAAAGCCAAGAGGAGCAGTTATGTGTATACTGTGATGTGATCATGAGGATGATGAGAGGAGAGGACGGACTTGATATAACAAATGCAATATACGAAGGATCTCAAAGCTCTAGGTAGAATATTATATGTATGTACCTATGTTTCACTTCATCGCGTTTATACTGTTGGTGGTGGAGGTGGTTATAGCAGAAAAAGTTATGAATGTACCTATATTATAGTCAGTGTGGGATCTATTGGGTCTGGTGTGGTAAGTTCTTAAAAAAAGGTTTGCTCATATACGCTTTTAGCAGTGCTGTGCAGTCTCTATGAATATTTGTATGCATATGTATTTACGTGCAGACAAACGCGACAAAAGGCCGACAAAAAAACTGTAACTACTACTACGTACTTCACCCATACGAATTATGTGGCCAGTATAAGGTGGCTGTTTGGTTGTGCATATATATTCCTTATGGTGGAGAATTCGTTGTATTTTACTCTACTCTATTGTAGTTCATTGTGAATGACTAACGAAGAAAGAGAACTGGGTACGAAGAGGTGAGCGTATTTTGAAGCAAGGGTCAGTCTAAAATGTAATTTGTGGTCGGTTTCTCAAAAAAAAGTATACAATTTTTAGCGGAAAAGGTGGAAGCCATGTCAAAGGTCACGTGAAAAAAGTTTCGCCTGAGAAAATATTGAATTTCTCAACTTGCCCCAGCTAAAACTTTAAAAAACTTGCTTGTAAATATGCCTAAGGAATTTTCGCTGTTTCACTAATTTGCTATCAAAATTAGTTGGAACAAACATACAAGCGTGTATGATTGGAAGAAAATCTCTTTAAATTAAAGGTTTGTATTAGTTTTCTCAGGTCACCCCTTCATTTGCAAAGAACATCATCATCGTCATCATGATACGCAGTGCTCTTTTTACAACATCCGTCAGTCCATAGGCAGCTTTTGAAAATACCTAAATGTAGGTATGTGTAGTCCATCCAGTGTTACCGATTTCCACCCTGCCGTTTCTCTTATTCTTTTGTAATACGCAGACCTTTGGCTACTGCTGCTGGTTTTGGCTCTCAGACTTTTACTCTCTCGACTACTTTGTAGTTGTACCAGTACCCTTGCTGCTGTTGCATTTATCCATTAACGGTACGACGGCTCATTTTACAATACTACTGGCACCAGAGAAATTGTTCTCTCCGCTCATTATTACTTTACTACTCCGTCCATCTATCCATCCAATCCTCAAATCCATTCTCCACTACACACACTAAAACTTTTCATCTGAAAGGATATCCCTATTGGATTTAACTCTCCACTTAAGTAGCTTTGTATGCATACCTACTCAACAAAAGTCTCACAGCAGTTCTACTCTTCATCATATTCTCCTTAACAATTCTCTTTTAATAGAGATTTTGGTGGTGGTGGTGATGATGATGATGGGGATAATGATAATATTCTACGGTAATATGCATAAATATCGGATAGCCATCATCATCATCATCAACCATCCATTCTTTACTGCAAAAAAAAGTACTCGAAACCTCCAAACAATAATACTTAATACTCGCATATCGTGAGAGCAACTAAATCTAAACTGAAGATGATCAAGAAAAAGAGAGAAGGCGAACAATACAAAAATGCAAGATGATGGTCTTCTGCATGCCGTGCCATGCCATGCCACTCATCCATGCCTTTGTGCTCCTCTACAACATCTCATCTCCTGCCTGCCAGTACTGCCACTCACACAACACAACCATGAGCTCTCTGCTCTTCATCATAAATTTGTATTTTCGTATCCTCTCTCTTCCCATTTATTTTTCTCAGCCAGCAGCAGTAATATGAGCAATAATCCTCAAACACATTAGGGAAAAGATGAGAGATCGCTCTCCACAATTTTTAAAAACAAAATATTGCAGGCACACGAGAAAAAGTTGAGTTTGTGCTAAAAGTATAGAAGCGGTTGTGTGTGTGTGCTCTGCATGCTCTCTTTTATCCACTCTTTGTCGCTGCTTGTCTAAAGTTTGCATCTTTCACATCATCACAGCCATCATCATAATTATATTGAGCAACGCAGCGACAACAGTTTAGACCATTAAAACATTAAGTTTGTCAGTTGACAAACAGAGAGAAAAAAAGATACAAAAAAAAACAATTTTTTTTTGCTTAGTTAGCGTGCTCAGCAAAATGTGAAAGGAAGTTATTGTACATGCAGCAGGCGGAGGCATAGGGAAGTAAAAACACATTTTGAAAGGCTATAATTGTGTGTTTTGTGTGATAAAATGCAAGTTCATGAGTGTAATGTAATGGGTAGTAGTAGTAGTAGTAGAGAGAAGAGTGGGATGCTCCTGATGTTGTTTTTTTTGAATGGTGCATTATTGCGTATCGGTATATGGGTAGTAGGATTTCGTGCGTGATAGTAGAAGGTAGTCGTCTGGTATGGGCCTCTTTTGCTTTCCTTTCTCATTTCTAGAAATTTACTTTTCCAGGAAGGAATACTTAAGTTTCCGTAGGAGGAGTAGGCGGATAGCCACGTCGGTATGATGACGACGATGATGATGAGTGGAATGAACCAAATTCGTATGAAAATGAATGAAATATGTAATGAATGCGCGTGTAGTAGAAGCCCAAAGCCCAATCTTACCGATATGCGTACAAAAACAGAATTTGCGTTTTACTTCTGCCGTAGTACTTACGATTTCTGTTTTTATGTGACTACAGAGAACTATACAGAGACATTTCGAGTTAGAAAAGTGTGTAAATATGACGCTTTATTACTATTATTGATTATTACATATTGTCGGGGGTGTTTTGTTTACGTTACGTTTTCTTTCATCACATTTTCACAGACGCTGATGGGTTATAACTGCTGCTACCTGAATTCCTCCACATATACGTTCGACTTCGTGTTTGAGCTCATATACAGATGAATGGATTAGCAGCATGAAATATGAAAGTACCGTTATATATTACTACTTTGCTTTTGTCATGATTATGACTTACGAGGGAACGACGTCTCCACCAGCACATATTTCGGTCAATATTGCTGCACAATGAGAACTTTTGAGATGTGCGAGTGTAGGATGATGTCGTGAAAAAGTGGGTAGGCTGAGAGAGAGAGAGAGAGAGTTTGTGTGGGTGAGAAAGGGATCAGGGAAAGGTAACTAAAAGAAGGATGAAAAGGCTTTTCAGTAGAGGTTTCCAGTTTAAGCTTGTTTTGAGAAATTTTGAAGGAGATGAAGCAGAGATTAAGAAAATGAAAACCTTTGAAGATGTAATTCCCTGTTTCGGCAAAAATAGAATAGATTTAGATTGGCTGTTGTTGTTGGCAGAAAAGGTTGTATATATGCTTTGTGATATCTTCTTATGCTTTTTGTGCAAAAAAATACTCTCATTAATTATTGGGTAATGTGATACTGGTTCGTAATTTGTTACGGTCAAAACTTCTGGCAAGCCCATTTTACGGGTAGAGTGAACCCTTTTGCAAATTTGCATGGAGGCTATCGACAAGCACAAGACCCGTAACTTTGCCCAGAAGCAATTTGAAAGATTTTTGATTGATTAGCTAGATAATTTCTGGTAGGCAATACTGCGTAATTGGTTTACAATAATATGCTTATGAAGGATATATATTTTTTCACTACTTCGTTTAATATTTTTACTACAAATAAGATGATAAAAATACGTATTGTTCTACAAGAATCCTTCTTATCATCTACACTATACGCGTGCGTACCTAAAACAAAATAGAATTAAATTTGGCTGGTTGAACAAAGAGCATAAAAATATGCAAGCAGATGCACTATGTGTGCAAAAGCAGAACTTACTCGACAGCACAAGAACAAGAGATGATGGGGAAGGTACTCCTTTACCTTCAAAAATTTTTATGATTCACTTAAAATGCTTTAGGGTTTATTACGGGAAATGCGTAAAAATGCACATATTCTTACACACAATACATCACACCCATATCATAATAGTACATCTCTGCTGCTATATGCTTCTTAACGTGGTATTGGATATGCCGTGCCGAGTTGAGGATTCTAAATTTCCATTAACATAATACCTCCTTCTATCACTACGCGTACACATTAATGCTTATAAATTCATTCATACGCAGTCATCAAAAGTATATATTTTATAGTTACACACACCATTTTAATACTTTTTTCAACAGTGAGTCTCTGTCTAAATGTTGTAATGGGGGCTCTGTAGCAAGTGACTTTGAAAGATATCGTCTGAGAGCGTGAAGAAGATGAAGAAGGGTTGTATGATGATGAGAAAAAATTAATATTCTGTTTATGCCCATCATTCCGATATGTTTCTTGAATGGTGATTGTTGATGATGATGTTGGTGGTTGGGGATATCTCTGTCTACAGGAACAAACGAACGACCTCTAAATGTTTATTATCAAAATACGTTCTACTGCTGGTATTCTCAATATGAAATTCTCATACAAAGAAGCGATGAAAATGCATAATATTAGTTTGCACAATAAAAACTCTTTTTGAAAAGAAGCTCAGCTTAAGTTTAGTACCATCATCATTGCTACTAGTGGATCACTCTTTTGTTGTTTTGTTGAGTCGCATAGTCGCATGTCTATGCATGACATGATGAGATAAAAGTGCTTTGGTTGTTCCTTCTTGTTTGTGTGAAGATGTAATGGTAGTGAAGATGACGATGATGTCGTTCTTTAGTAAGTTCGTGCAACAACAAAACTCAAAGTTGCTGCAAAAAATAGAGGATCATCGTTTTCCTCTTCTTCGTATCATACTACGCCGTCCTCATGTCACGTCACTCTTGCTTCACGTGTGGAATGTATTGCATACCATCATCATATATCTCAATCTTCAGATTATACTTATGGATGGTCATTTATTTCTCTTCATTATCCACTTGATATCCATATTATTCATTGTCCTTCTCGTCCTTTTCTGCTTTTTAGATTCGTCAACCAAACGAACCAAAACCGTTTTATCGCTCTCTAGCGACTATGAATACGAATACGATGATGCAGGCTTTAACTGAAAAGAAAAAGTTATGAGGGAGAGAGAAATAGGAACGGAACAACGGAGCGAGGGACAAACTTGATTTTAATGTCACATAATAAAATACGTAACTGCAGTATACGATATAATGTTCTCGCAGGAGAAATTCAATTAGTTTTTTTGCAAATTGTACTTGGAAATTAATGTGCAAACTTATATTATATGCATAGTTTTACCTAAGACTATGACATACACAATTTGTTTAAAAGGATTTTGGCATTGTTCTGAGACGAAAAAACGGCATGAAGTTTGTTACAGACAGAAAGATGTCATCTTGACTGGCTCAAAGGATGGAATAATTTTATGTGATCATGTCTGGCTGCACTTGAAGTTGTACTAACGCCATCCTTCTACTAATTCTGCTTTAGCGAAGGTAAAAATTGATTTGCCAAAAAATTGATGAACTCAACTGACTCGATAGTATGCAGGCTTGTATATATGATGAGAAGTTGAGGAGAATGATTATTATGATGATATCTGACGCAAGCAGAGAAGTGCGATACAACAAGCAATCAGTTCAAGGGAGATCCTGATATACTTGTCCTCGTTTGTTTACCCTGCAAAAAGTCGCAAACTTAAAAGAATTTTCGTAATGTTTGCAAAATACAGAGATTCCAACCCCAGAGTTCATTTAGTACTTTTTAAAGTAAAAAGGGAATACGCGAAAAATACAAAGAAAATGCGAGAAGGAGAGGGTAATAAACGGCAGCAACAGCAATGACAGGATCGGTACTTGATGATGATCTGATCATTGTTAGCCTTCAAAGTGCATTATATGTGTCTCTCGGCAATATGCGAGGCGAGCAATAAAGTGTGCATCACATGCGAAAACCGACTGGGATTTCGTTGAAATTCAACATCATCATCATCAGATTGTTCAACCAGCAACAACAATGAGAAAAATGTAACCTGTATCACGACACGTAGTATATATAGTTTTCTTCTACATCAACACCCCATTATTGTTCTTCTACCATATCACCTTATCACCTTCCGACAATGCATACACGTTAACTCTTTTAACTGAATCTTGTAAATGGTTAAAAAAACTGGAAATTTCGCTTGTTGTACTTACATCGTTATGTACCCTCACTGCAGTATATGCAATTTGGCTACAACAATGCAAAAGTCTATGAGTGCGATGCCTGATGCTTGCATGCAGAGGTAGACAATGAGAAGGAAGCAGTAGGCATTGCCAGCAAGAGATAAAGTCAATACGTTTGCAAGAGACGATCTCATCCAATATCCACGCTATATATATTGAGTTAAGTAGGGAAAGGGTGCATTGAACCCTTTTACCATACAAAACTCATGCAAGCAAAGTGTAATGTAGACAGTGGCATATCATCATTTTTGCATACAATACTCTCGTATTCCTCGATCAGGCAATCACTGTTACGGCAGAAGAAATGGGTTGAGTTGAGATTTTTTGAAGAATTGCTTCTTTCTGTGATCTATACCTGTGCACATAGCAATTCTTGCTGTATCGTACAATGCTGAATCAGTATTTGTAATAGTAGGTATATAGGAAATAGGCAATCTGGCAACTGAGATTTTACCTAATACTAAGAATCCATCCTCCTCTTGATGATGTTCATGAGGAGTTGGCTGATGAAGACATTGAACATACTGAGGTATGAAGAGTATTCCCACAGTATTCAAGGAAGATAACATAGGCAGCCTTTGAGATGAGAACAGTTACAAATGTGCATTTGTATGTGGAGTGGAATAGATCAAGTGGAAGTAGCCAAAGATGTACTTTTGTGGATTTCTGAGTCGTGGATCAGTTTATATCATTTTTTACCTTGCGGACTTGCTTTCTCAGGAAAAATGCTTCTAGAAACGATGATACCAAGTCAAGCCCATGCTGACTTTATTACTGACTGATTGAATAGAAACTTGCAAAAATGTAGTTTCCAATAAATTTGGTTTTGGGGAAGGAAGGGAATTGGAACTGCTGGGAAGAAAATTCCATAGAATTTCCACATCATGAGATCATGAAGGAAATGGAGTGGAGAGTAACGATGAGATGATATATAGTATAAGGAAAGATCTTTATGGTGGATGGCTAATGATATGAAGATGTTGCGTTTCATGCATGCAAACGTCCTTTCTTTGTCTGCCTTAAAGTTGTTTTTAGCATTGCAGAAATTTTTGGACATTAAATTGGTAATCTGCGATGTATGGAATGGAAATTCCAACAAAGATCTTCTTATGTTACGTTTATGCCACCTCTCGCTGTTCCCTGTAGAGAACGATTCGGCACTCATGCTTTCTGTTTGATTGGGGCTGGGGATTCCCTTTTGAACATGTTTACTCAGAAAATAGTGTGTACTGCAGGGAATGCACACCTTATTAAGGCTGAAAGCATGTTAAGGACGGTACTTGCCATGTCTGCTGCAGCATGTGTGAAGTTGAAGTTGGCTTGGTTGGAGGAATTCTTTTCCGAGCTCAAGTATAGCTGAGGTGGGTCGGGTAAAGGGTTAGTTTAAATGCAACAACGCTTTTTGCCGCATCACTTGTACTCTGAAATGCTTTGCTGGCCGATGGTTGGCATTGAACGATGATGCTGATGTTGCACGTGAAGCCAGCAGATTATCATTGACTAGTGACTCAAATGCGGGAAAAGTGGAGAATTTGTGAAGATGCTGTTTTTTCGTTGATGTCAACAATAACATCAGATTGTATGTAACACGCAGTACGAAAATACTCTATAATAATTGACAATTAAAACAAGAGTGATAGTGATAGGAAATAAATGGTTTGGATTTAGAAACGTTGTTTTATTTAACAGTTGTGACAGTTAGACAGACAGCATATTAGGACATTTGCATAGTGACCTGCAGAATGCCCTCCCCGGATTCGACAACTCCCGGTAAGCGTGTAGATTACATAATATACACACGTTACGCTGCTGTACGTTAATTTAAGGCATGGCTAATAAGATTGTATGAATGATGTATTAATATTTCGGTTTGATTTTATTGTAGGCGTCATCCTGCCAAATGGCAATGGTGGTCAGAGCTTTCACGAGGATGATCATTCTGTGCTGATGGTGACTGACAGTGGGACAGAACATGCTAATCATCAAGATGATGACGAAGATGACAAAAAGAATTGCCGACATCGCCCCAGGAAGCGGAAACTGTACACTGAAATATGTAAACAAATGGAGTTTTATTTCAGTGACGCGAACATCACGAAGAACAGAATGATGCGTGAAATTGTTGAACAGGCAAATGAAAAGGCAGAAGGTTATGTCGATCTTAGTGTTTTCCTTGATTTTACCAAGATCCAACGATTGACCGCTAGTATTCATCATATTAGAAAGGCGTTGAGGAACTCACAAAAACTAGAATTATCTCCGGATGAACTCAAAGCCAGAAGGAAAGTGGCGTTTGATGCAACAAAAGTGAAGTCTGAGGAGGCCGTAGAAGAGTGTACAATTTACGTGGAAAATATTCCAAGGGATGCAGACCATGAATGGCTCGAGAAAATTTTCCAAGCTTTTGGACCTGTTGCGTACATCTCTTTACCAAAATTCAAAAGCGGCCAGCATAAGGGATTCGGATTTGTAGAATTTGATGATGTAAACGCTGCAAGAAGATGTTTAGAGGCATACGGAGAAGAGGGGGCGTGCTTGCCAAGTGATATCGATCCATCTGAACTAAGAAGTATTCAAAGTTTCAACGAAGAGCAAGAGGAGACAGCGAAAGGCGCAAAAAATGGTAAAAGTATCAAAAAGCAGAAGAAAAGGAAAGCAGGGGAATCTCTACCCCAAGATGAAAATGAGCCGAAAGTAAAGAAGGAGAAGCAGGAGGAGATTTCTTCAAGTTCAGAAGACGATCAGGAATCAAAAGAAGTGGAAGCTGATACCAATGGCGTAGTTGAGGTAGGAACTTCAACGTCAAAGAAGTCCAAGAGAAAGCGGAAGAAAAACAAGGCCAAGAAATCTGGAGAGGCAAAGCTGGAGAGTGAATCAATTATGTTGAAGGTTCTTCCAAAAAAGAGTTGGAGGCAACTGAGGAACCGATACCTGAATCTGCAGCGTAGTAATATGGCAAAGCTAAAGAAACAGTTACAGAAGGAATATGTTAGAGCGCAGCATTTTAAAAACTTTTATCAGCCGCCTCAAAACCCAGACTTTAATTGTGCTCCTCAACACCATCATCATGGAGCAAAATATGAGCCGAACGAAGATGATAGGGAAACTAAGACGCTTGATCACATTATGGAAATCAAATTGACGGAACCGGCAGAGTCTGCGGAAATTTTTCGGCACAAGATTTCGGTTGAACTTGCAGAACAAGACGAAGATGAAGCGATGATCAGTGGCTTCATTAAATTTGTAGATTACAAAGACAATGAAGTTCAAGCGTACGTCCGAGTAAATGCCGATGAAAGCTTTTCTGCACGAGCTGAATCTCTATTGAAGAAAGCCAAAGCCGCATTTGCATCTGCGAGATTTCTCTCAGGTAAGAAAATCTAATTTATGTAAATGACAAATCATAAGACAAACTCAAATTGGCTTGATTACTCATGATGATTTTAATTTTTTGTTCCAATTTAAAGCTGCGGAAGTTGCTGAGTATAAACGAAACGTCCAGGCATTACTTAAGCAAAAGCAGAAAGAACAACCTGTCAAGAAAAATAATATTCGAGGCAAGGATCGTTTAATGAAAGCGGCAACAAAGTCAAATCATGTTCGCTTCAACGATAGCAGCGACGAGGAAAGTGAAAAAGCCATGAATGGAGACAAAGTTAAAGTAGAAGTCAAAACCGAAACATCAGATTGATACTTCGATAATAATGTGTACTTGTAGGTAAATGGAAGATTAAGGGGAAAATATTTTTGTGATAATTCTTTCATAGCTGTCCTTTATATAATTATTAATTATTTCTTTCGATCATCACGATATTTTTTGTTGTTTCAAAATAAAGTTATCTTACGTTACCGCTTAAACCTGAGTATATCTCTTTGTTACTTGAATAGCGTCTCACAAGCGTCCCGATATTCATCCTTGTAGTTTCATACATGCAAACACAGGTAATCTTTGCTTGTTGTTTGGGATTGGAATTAGTAGAGTGTTGCTTTTTTTGCTATGTGGAAAAGCACATCTATGTAAAAATTGTTTGGAAACATGCGCACATATAAACGCTCTGAATTTTTATATAGAGATCTTTAACGTAACATGACGTACATGTAATTGCGCATTTGAATGATTTGGCTACTTAGCACACAATATGACAAAAGTAGAGTGTACACAGGTAGCTAGTGATGACATGATTGGAAAGTGTGGCTTGCGACTATTATATTTTATGCTATAGGTAAGTAACATGTAGATTATCACCACGGGCATGCATAAGAAGCAAAGCAATAAGCAATCATCTATAGATTTGGTACTCAAAGTAGAAAAAAGTGATCACATCATCACGTATGGTGACACAGAGCAGCAGGAACTAATGAGCAGTAAAATGCATTCGTTTGTTATCATCTCTATGATTAATATGAACAAGTGTATGGCCAGGTTGACTCATGACTTGATTCCATCGGGATGATAACGTTTCATTTTATAGTCTATTTACACTGAAACACAATTTAGCGTACAGACTACAGACAGGTATTACCATTCCACAGTTCATCAGCCATCTCCAATAAAAAATAAATATAATATAATTAGGAACTGTATTCATTGATTCAGATTCAGTTTAACAGCAATGTTGATCCTCCTGTGCATTTTGGCTCAATAGAACAGAACATACAATAAAAGCAAATGGGAACAGTTTGTAAATTTGTAATAATCTAGTCATTATCACCTTGCTAAAAATTACATTTTTCCAATGAAAATCATTAGCGTCATAGTCATAAGCATACCCAGTAATTTACTGTTGCAGTAGATGATACACGAACATATTTTAATCAGATCTCTTCTTTGTAGAAAAAAAGATCAATGTCACTTTGATACCTAATTAATTCGCATATTAAATGTGCGAGTGAGCACTTGAAATCCTGTTTTGAGGAATTTATAAAGTAAAAAATTCGTTTTCAAACCACAAATTCAACTAATCTAAACTCTTTACCTACTAAAAAGTCATCAGTTTACAAACATGGATCAAACCCCTCAATCCCCGCCTCCTCCTTATACCCAAGAGTACACAAAACCACCTCCGTATTTTGAACAGCCAAACACTGCAGGTTAATTGGTTTCTTGTATTGGATTTCGATTCATTTTAATGATAATTTATCTTTAAAATAAGTCAATTCTAATTTTTTGTAAAAGGACAAAGTACTGCAGCGACTGTGCAATCACAACCACAACCACAGCAATACCATCCACAACAAAATATTGGATGGTATCCACCCCCACAGCCAAATGAACAAGTGCGTGTCCAAACAGAACGCGTTCAGCAAGGGGGCACACGACCTACCGTTATAACAGTTACAAGCACTCCAGCATATGGACCACCAGGACAGCAACAAGTGCTTATTTTGGGAAACTGCCCTTCCTGCAGGGTATATTATGTCACTTAACAAAAATATTTTAATTTGTATTGCATATATGATTGTATTTTACTCAATTATTGCTTCATTAATAAACTTTCACCTTGTCCCTTGTTCTTTTCAGATTGGCTTTCTGCGTAACGAGTTCGACATTTGTGGCATCCTACTAGCTATTCTGTTCTTTCCCATTGGCGTCCTTTGTTGTCTTTGTATGATGGAGAAGCGATGCAGTCACTGTGGTGCCAGATTTTAATATGATTCGAGGGATGCGTTT
>JAQIXW010000867.1:0-23792 GCA_034700685.1 Willowsia buskii
AATTCCTTCCAGCTTTGGAGAACAATCATGGATACAACCACGGATCCGCAAATACTCGAGAGTTTTTGCAATGTGTCACCATTCTTCCGGAATATTCTTGACAAAAGGCGATCACACTTTTTGTTTGGAAAAGTATGGGAAATCATTGAGTCCGACTTTACTGATGACACTGAAGACGACTACATCAAACTTAAGAGAAAAATGGAAGACGAAGATTTTAAAAGAAAATTTGAAACAAATTGTGTCTCCTGTGGAGCGACAAGGTGTCTTCAAACTTTCTCGAGCATTTTGAATTTGCGATTAGTTTGCAAATCGTGGTGCGCCGGAATCGATGCCTTCAATCAAAACCACCCCCGTCATTTCAGAATGGATGCGGAAGCTACTTACGAAGACGATTTCGATTGGGATTATAATAATATTTTTGGATGGAGTAACGATTCGTTTGATAGAGAGTCAGACTGTTTCGAGAAATTTCTGAAACATTTTGGAGATACACATGGCTCGAAAGCAGTCATAAGAAATCCATTTATGTCAAGATCGTTTGATTTCGACATGTGCAGCTTAAATCCGCTCATTCCTGGATTCCAGTCCGAATTCACGGAAACAGTCAAAAGCTTTCTTCGAAAGTATGGGCAGCATATTTGGTATTGCAATTTGTATTGGAATGTAAGCGTTTCAGAATACGCAGAAATTAGGGAGTGGCTCTTCCTTATGCCAAATCTTAAAGTTTTGAAACTTGTTGGTACCGACCTCTTTAGAAAAAATGCAGAGTTTAGACGTGAGCTTTTAGAATATTTAGAATCTCATCCGAATTTGTGTATTCTCCCACAGTTTAAAAACCTACAGTTTTTGTATACTAGTGATCTGCCTCAAATCACTTTAGAAGAGCTTTTACGTAAAAATTCCCAAATATCAAAATTATTAGTAGGGAAAGAAAACCGTTTGAACTTATACGACTTAAATGGGATTCAGTTACCAAATTTGAAGCACTTCTGCCATAAAATTTGCACGGAAGAAGAGTTTCAAAGATTTCAAATTTCCGAAACAAACTGGCCCCTAACTAATGTTTACTTAAATTTTAAACAAAACATTAACATTCAGTGGACGAATCTGTTTACATTTCTTCATAGGTGGGGAAGCACAATAGAAAGTTTGAATATACGTTTTGCTAATGAAATTCCAATTACTGACGATAATAAGACCAGGGAATTTAATTCCCCTATGGATTTAAAGTTTCCAAACTTAAAGAACTTCAAACTGATCATGTATTATTTTACATCTTTGGATTTTCTGCTTCTAATGAAAGATACCTTAGAGATTTTGGATATTTGCGTTCTTTACAAAACCGAAGAAGAAAAAGTTGAAAAGAGTATTGCTACAGAAGAAGCCATGCAAAATCAAACGGTACAGTTCTTGGGATATCAAGATAAACTTCTTGAGTCAAATATTTGGAAGCTTTTTCCAAAGTTAAAGCTTGTGTTTATTTTTGAATGTGATAAAACATTTGAATGGGATCACCGCGATATTAGAGAGTTCTGGATTTACGATAGGGTGGACTGGGTAAATGATGAGTTGAAAACTTAATATTTGAGACTTTACGATGTAACATATCAAATAATTATAATTAAACGTAATTAAATAGTGAATTAATATTATTATGAACATTAAAATTTAACTAATATAGGACCTTTAATGTATTACTTAATAGTTCTACGGAAATAACTTATAAAAGACTTGTTTGAATTGTGGGTCGAAGTCTACTGCTCTATATTAAAGCTAATTGAATAAATAACTTAAAGACATCCAAAAAATCTTTCATTTACAAATAATTTTAAAGCTTAGCATTTATGTACCTAGTCACGTATACAGTATCAGTCCGATCATAAAAATAGTTGCGATCCTTCATAAAAAATGTTACTGAAGAAATATTGTACACAATGGAGTAGGATATGCCTTTTCTTCTCACTTTCAGGGGTGACAAAAATAGCTCAAACTTTCAGAAAGGATTATCTCTTACAGAAACCTTTGCATATCACATGACTTGTCACCTGTCACCTGTTAAATTGCAGATTGTTGTTTTGATGTAGGTATTTTTCGTCCGACTCCAACACATGCATTTTAAAGGTATTCAGTTCAATACATATTTTGCGAGAGATATGCAAAACAATTTATAATTGGTCTCGAAAAAAGTTTTATAAATATCCTGTTTCTGTGATTTCAGCTTCATATAATTTAATTAAATAGTTATTTTATTTATTTCATTTTATGACAAATGAAGAAATCAATAATTATCAAAAGCACAATTAATTAAAAAGTGGTATTCCCTAAAAGTACAAATGTGAGATTGTAGAATATTTACAAAAACATACCCAACAGGACAACGGTTTTTATTACATAAACCTAAGACTAAGTTGGCTCCTAATTTTGATCCATCATTTTGTTGGCGTCACGCCACTCATCTCGTTTGAATGACCAATTCATGCAGTGGTCTAATCCTCGACTTTCAATGCCTTCCCGAGCCCGAATGTCAGGGGTCTTGTATTCTCTTCCAGTGTCCGGATCAAACCATTCACAAATCTCTATTTTCTTCAGCTTTGGAAACAATTCCCAAATGCTGGAGTCCAGCATCCGTTTGTGGTAGCCCAAAATCTGGATAATTTGCTCCTTTTTAACTTTCTCTGCCAAATCAAGCTTCTGAACTCTGTCAAGATCCCAATTAAAACGGACATCCAACATCTCCAGAGACTCCTTCATCGGCAGAATGAAATCCAGACTTGTGTAGTTCCGAATAATAAGCTTCAGTCGCTTCATTCGAGGCGCCTCCAACTTGAGGGAGGAGCACTCCTCCAAAATCCTCCTCTCATCGTCCTCCTCCTTCGCCTCCGCAAATCGTATCGTCAAGTCAGTCAGAGTATTCGCCCATTTTGTATTGATAACCGTAACAATTCTTGACCACGCGAGGAAAGAAGATTCCTCGATATCGATATCCAGGCACAGGTGAAGTTTGGTGAGTGGCCAGGTCACTGGAGACATTTCCAGTTGTCGAAACTCAGCCTCATTATCATACAATTCGATGAATAATTTAGTCAAGTTTGGCATTGGTAAGTTGAAAAGGTCGTAATCTTCCGTGGTATCGCTTCTTCGGACCATCTCCAGCGTTGACAAGTGATTATTCTTTTTGATAAGCTCGTTGAACACTTCACTTGCCAAATCACTTGTTTGAAGAAACTTCAGATTTTTAAGTCGTGGCACATTTTTTAACTCTTCGTTCACCTCGAGTGCGGTCACCAAATCAGCAGCTGGACCTTCAAATCTGGACATGCAATCAATCCTGAGAATCCTCAAATTGGGCATTGAATTCAGACTTGTTGCCAGTTTTAAATACCCAGAGATGCTTTCGCTAATCTTAATTTTTTTACAGGTCCAGATGTGATGTCCGTATTTCTCCAGGATGGGAATTAAAGTTGGAGGATCTTCCTCGTCCTGATACCACTCATCAAACAGGTCATGGTCGAATGACGCTGATCTTCCAATGAAAGGGCTCCTCTCCATTCCACCACCGGAAGTGTGGGTGCCTTCAAAATGTAATTTGAAATTGTCTGAGATATCTTCGACGCCCGATTTGAATTCTCCAAATTCCTCCTTCATCCAACCAAGATATTCCTGATAATCGGGGTTGACCTCATCAATTAGTAGGCTGTGGAGAGGGTGAGTTTGATAAAAGTTGTCAACAGCGGTGCTCCATGATTTGCAGACCAATCGTAGTTTCCAGATGATGGAATAAGGGCGTGGGTGCCTTTCTGTTCCACATGATAAGCACTTTGTACAGTGGTCATTGGTGAATTTTAAATATTGAGCTTCAGATCTTGCAGGTCCAGGAGAAAAGTTTTTCTTGTACTCTTCCTGGCAGTTATTGGTGAGCTGTGGCTCGAGAAACTTCCACACGTTTGGGAACAAAAAACTTGTCCGCTGGTCCAGAATACAGTTTCGAAAGAAGAGGGACGCATTACTTATATTTTTCAGGACAGATGGATCATCAGCAGTCTTCTCCAAAATAATTCTCCAAATCTGTTTGATTGAAAATTTCCGTATTGTAAGATTAAAATCTTTAACTGAGGTAAGCTAGTAAACTATGCGGGATTAAATAAATAGTTGCTAAATGTACCTCTTCCGGAAATATGCCTAACAAGCGATCAGTGTCACTGGCTGTCCTGTCACCACTGGTATCATAAGGGGCACTGGAGTCGGATTCAACAATTGGCTTTCCAGACTTTGGGGTAGCACCTCCACAGGAATTTGGCTTATCCTCCATCGTCTTGGTCTTCTTAGCTTCGGCAGTCATCATTTTGAAACTAAACAAGTTAAGTTTTTAAAACGTGAAAGCCAAATGACAAGCCAAATGATAAGTATTAACAAAAATGCACACAGAAAACTATAACATTTAAGTAAATAGGTACCTGAATCCTTTTGATGGAGTTCACAATAGCGACAAATGTGGATAAATTTCTAAACTCAGCGCTAAATCAAGTATTTGACTTATGATGAGTCTCGTTATAGCGAGTTCAACTTGAAATACATATTTTGATTACGGTTTCTTCAAGAATAATTAAGCACTCAAAACTACAGTTGACAGACAATCGACTTTAACATCACAATTTTGCTACTACTGACTGTATTTTTCGTGTTCTCACATGATCGGGGGATACGTGATCTGTTATGTGTAGAAAAACAAAAGCAATTTGAGTAAAAGCATAAATAAGTATGCAGCTGAGACTGACTTAAAGACTTAAAGACTCTTTGTTCCTGACCGTTATATTTTATGATGCTCAAGAAGCTACCAGTCATCATGGCTTAAATTAACGTTTGCTTAAAAACAACCTTTCTTAGTTGAAAAAGCATGTAACCTTAATTGGAATAAAAAGGTATCTAGTGGACTTATGTATTTATGAAAGTAAAATATGTTTTGGGTGAGTAAGAAAAAAGATTTATTCTGGTTTATAAATTGTAGAAATAAAACTTCATTTAATGCGTGAAGAAGATAATGGTTTTAATTAAATTAAAGCATTAAAATTTTCTGAAGAATATTTGTCATTACACTTCGACACCCGCAACCATGCCTCGCCAGAAGTCAAGAGAAATCCATTTCTGTCAAGATCAGTTAAATTCGACATGTACAATTACGGCAACGACAATCCAATCATTGCTGGATTCCAATCTGAAGTTACAGTCGTGACAAAATTTCTTCGAAAATATGGGCATCATATTTGGTACTGTAATTTGTCTTGGAACGTGAGCATCTTGGAATACCCTGTAATTAGAGTGTGGCTCTTGGTTATGCCAAATCTAAAAGTTTTGAAATTGGTCGGTATTGACCTCTTCAGACAAAATGCAAAGTTTAGACAAGAGCTTGTAGAATACTTAATGTCTGATTATAAAGAGGCTTATGCAATACGTGAAAAAAGTAATTGTTTTAAATTAATTAAAACATTCAACTTTCCAAGGCTTATCTATAAACTTAAACATTCAATAAAAAATAACCGGATTATTGACTTAAACTGAATCACATTATGCAACGAAAGTGAATCTGCCTTGAAACTGATAATCACTCTAAAAAAATCATGTCAAGAGTGCGGCACATCATAGAGATTTATTGTGATGCGGGTAATTGCATATTGCATTCCCTCGTGACCTCCCACTCTCACGGTTTGTTATGCAATTCACTTATAATGAATAAGAGTGCGGAAGCACTGCCTCTGACGCAACCTGAATAGAATTAAAATAAACTGATTACAGCAGATAGCAGACAGCAGACATTATAATGCTTACAAATATTTGAATGTTGCATCGTGACAAAATAATCTTTTCATTTGATTTATTAAGTAGTCGGCAGTTAGACTTTTGGATTACAATGATTACAGCAAATCCGTTAATCCTGCCACTTCAGTAATCATAATATTTGCTACATAACGTCATATTGCTTGTCTTACAGTGAATTTGTCTACTAAATTTGAGTTTTTAATCCATTATACGAGATAAGGCTCGTCAGAAAACTGTATTACAATGCCTAGTTTTTTAATACTATCGGGAAAATTTTGCATAGTGGCTCATCTATATAAAACGACGTTAAAACAGCATTTTTGTCAGTTACACGAAGACATTTGAACTAAACTACCGAAAAAACCACACCCCTCACAAAACGACCCAAATCATTTAACGTGACGTCAAAATGACTCGAGGGTATGTACTTGTTGTAATTGTGGTGTGTTTTCAAGCTGCACGTCCTCAGGATTTGCCATCATCAGGTTCGTTTACCAATTAAAGATTCCATTCTACAGATATATCATTTAACTTTCAAGATATTCTAGAATCATGCACATTATTCAAATATCCAAATATTTGTATTATATGTAGGAGGGCCGATATCGACAAACTTGAAGCTTGTTGCGACTGTTGATGGGAAGTCTTATTTTGCTGACGTTGTAGAGAGAAGGGTAAGTGATTAGATTTTTTATGTAAAAATTTGAGAGATTCAATATTTTTCCGGTTTCGTTTCAGAGTTGGCTAGATGCTGGAAAATACTGCAATTCTCTTGATATGAGGCTTGCTTCCATAACAACCCAAAGTCAGGCGGATGCTCTTCAGCAGGCTCATGATAGTACGGATTTTATGGGATGTACGTGAGATGCACGATTTTAATATATGTTATCAAAAATTAATAAAGATTTTAATATTTTGGATTATCTTTCATAGCATTTTGGACCTCGGGACGGGATGCACACCTCATCCGCCAATTTTCGTGGAACAATACTGGCGAAGCACTTCAAGGCTATGTGGCATTCCCGGGTCGTACGGATTACGAGTATCAGACATGTGTCTATTATTATATTTATTCAAAAACAATATCCGAGCTGCGGTTTTATAGATGCACTTTTGACCAATTTTTCACCTTGTGCGAAACCTGATTCTAAAAAAAACAATACAATAATAAAATACTATGATAAAATACAATTAGACCACATTGGTATTGATAAGTATAAATTTTATTTATTTCTTCATCAAGCGTATCGGTTATAACTTATGATAATCTTTAATGCGATTGTTCTTTAAAGTCAACAACGTCAGACCATGCATTGAGATACAGCAGTCGTCAACGAAGTTTTTGGAGTAAAATTTATTTTAATTGCTGATAGTTTTCATATTTCACATGCACTTATGCATGTACAGCTGAATAAATGCTTTATAAAAGCTACAGTTAATAATATGTTAAGAAAGTATATAATTTATCGCTTTCAAACTAATCGTAAGTTGGAGAGAGATGAAAGCATGAAAAGTTTGTTTGTTATGTGGATAGATCCAATCTCTAGATTTCCTCTTTGAGACAAAAACGTTCTACAGTTGAAGCTTGATATAAGAGACAGACATAAAGTGGTCAAGTAGCTGTAGTGGACAGATTTTATTTTTTCTGCAAAATAGATGGGCCGTTACGTGTTATGCAATAGACATGTAGTGGACAAATAGCTATTTTGGACAGATTTTTGTTTCCTCAGCAAGCAAAACCGTATCATGTAGTGGACAAATGCTCATTTTGCGTGTAATTTGCATAAAGCATCTCTGCTATATAGTGGTCATGTCCACTATAAAAATTTAAAAAATTGAATATTTCAAATTGCATTAAATAATGATATTATTATAATCAAATATTGAATTAAGGAAACACAGGAACATTAATGTATTATTTGCTAGTTCTACTAAAATCATTTTAGAAATTGTTTAAATTGTAGTTTAGGAATATACAGCACCTTCTTAAGATAAATTGTATAAATAACTTACTAGAATAGTTTCAATAAAGACATGTATAACCAAAAAGCCTAGCATTTACCTATTTACCTATATAATATCAGTCTGATTCTAAAAATATTTACGAGCCTTCATAAAAAATAATGCTGAAGAAATATTGTAAAATAATTGCAAAATGCAGTAGGTTATCCGACATGCACATGCAAGTATATTTGTAGGTATACCCTTTCTTCCCACAAATGTATAACACAACAGTTTACCTACAAAGAGACAAAATATAATTTCACAGAAGACAAGAATAGCTCCACCTTTTAGAAAGGATTATCCCTTACAGAAGCCTCTGCATATCATATGGACTTTTCACCTATTAAATTGTTGACTGCTGTTGACATATGTTTTTAAAGGCTATTCAGTTCAATGCAGTTTATGTGAGAGACATACAAAACTAAGTTCAGTCTTGAAAAAAGTTTCTAAATTTGCTGTTTATGTGATTTCTGCTTCAAGAGAATTCAATTAAATAATTTTGTATAATGGTCCGGCTTCAAACTGTACTATTCTCTGTTGGACTTGGAATTATTATGTGCATAAATTTGTGCACAGGTTGGACAGACAGGTTTTACCGAATGGGATATCGGGAACTGTCCAATTTTCTGGAGGAAGAATACGAAGCGAGTATGTCTAGATTTATTTAATTGTTTCATTATTTTCATACTCAAAACAGTTTAGACCAATTTTGATTGACTAATTATTACTTTAGATGTAAGGAAAACATTATTATTAATTATTATTTCTTTGTTTTTATGTAGCTGTGTTTACCCATGACAAAGTAGTCGTCTGTTATGTTCAACAACTGGAAGGATGGAGGAGTCTAAGCAGTGGAAATTGTAACGACTGGGATTTACAAAACGTGGATCCTAGGCTTTGTACGCATATAATCTTTGCATTTGCAAATGTTGACAATTTGACACACAAAATAAAACTTTCTACCAATCCAGGTAATGCGATTGAATTAGTTACAAGCTTACAAGTTTGAACTTAACGAGTTTAATCAGAGCATTACCATATTTTAAAAATCCTATAGATCGTTTTACTATTTTCTCCAAATGGAGACGGGAATATCCACATTTGAAAATATTGCTGTCAATTGGTGGATCAAGCTGTGAGACATCAAAGCTGCAAAAAGTAGTAGATATTGTGGAGCATCGTAAGGTTTTCATCAGTTCTGCCTTGACAATCTTAAGGTTCAGTTGACATTTCTCTTAAAATATAGAAAATGACTGACTTTAAAAAATTCTATAATGGGTCTATGAAGAAAATAATATAATGCTTAATATACTATCTTGTTTCCAGACGCTACAAACTTGACGGTTTGGATATATACTTTCCAAACAATCAAGTCGTGTTGCAGGAGGATATCGAAAATTTCATAGAGCTTATTGGGGTAAAATTTTTAGTTGATTTGTATATGCATATATGACAAATACACACTTTAGACAAACAATCCATAATAGTTCAATTTGTATGCAGGAATTAAAATTAGGTTTTAAAGGCCGTAAATATGAGATCACCGCTGCTCTTGGACCTGCTCACTTAACTGGAAACGAGTACCACATTCAAAAGTTGGGAGAAATGTTGGACCAAGTGCACCTTACCAGTTATGATTACAACAAGCCTTGGGACAAACTTATATCTCATAACGCACCTTTACCCAGTGTCAAAAAATCGGTGGAAGATTTCATTCGCACTGGAATTCCTGCAGAAAAGCTAGTCCTCGGCTTATCAACTTATGGCACAGCGTTTCAATTGAAGGAAGGGACCAGATCTGGACCTGCATTTGGGCTGCCTACAATCACCGCACGTGGAACTGATTCGGAAGACTTAAAACCGGGTTTAATTCCATATCATAAGGTTATCAATAGTTATAAGATAATTAAGCATCTTTTAAATATTTAGCACATTTTAAAATCATTAACTGTAAAATATTTGTGTAATTACAGGTTTTAAGAATTGCAAGCTCTCACAAAGCAGACATAATATTGTATTGGGATGATAAGACAAAAGTTCCGTTTATGAGGAATGGCGAGTTTTGGGTGTCATTTGAAAACCCACAAAGCATTAAAGAAAAGGTTAATTTTTCTACCTAACTAATTATTTTTGAAATAGATTTCTTTATTTTATTATTATTACAACTTATTTATAATTTAAATTGTTGTCTAAACTTTGCAGGTGGAAATAGTGCATGACATGAAGCTCAGGGGTGCAATTACAAGATCATTAGATGGGGATGACTTTCTCGGCTTTTATGATTATGAAGAGGAGAAATACCCACTGTTGAAGAAACTGAATCATGCCCTGTCTAAGTCGAATAGGTCACCAATGAAACGGAAAACTCCCCCAGAAGTGCTTCCAGAGTTGAACTGTTTCCAAGAAATGTCACAAGACGACTCATATTGTGAACAAGCAAGAAGCACGCTGTCAGAATCTGAGCTTCCAACTGAAGAAGCGGGAAGTGGGGATGAGGACAAGGAAGACTCTAATGTGTGGACTATTAATATTAAAAGCAAATATTGGAAAGGATTAAATATCACTATTGAGTTGTAATGCTTTTACTTTTCAGCAAATAAAATTTAGTAAATTTAAAAACAGTAGCATAAATGTGTGACGAAATGTTAACGATGCAGATATATTTCGATAAGTTTCTTTACTAATCTCTATAGTACATGATCAAATCAATAAAAAATATTATTTAAAATACAACAACATTAAATTTCTCTACTCTCATTTTGATTACATCTTTGAATATCATTGACCAAGCTACTTGATAGAATTTTCTGAATTCAATTGCATAACAATAACACTTAATTGTATTTAGCTTATAAGCAAAACTAACTGCATTTAAGATAATATATCGAAATCATATAACAAAAAGATTTGGAGCATTTATTTGTCATCTTTGTTCGTTTTCAATTGACAGAAAATTTTATACACTTCTGTGTTAGTTTTTCTTTTCCATACAAAAAGTATAGACAAAACCGGAGCAACACTCTTTTAATCAATTCAAACTGGAAAATGGAATAACCCTCCACTTCCCTCCGGACTCCAATCACCGCGACATTTGGAACAGAGTCGAGATCTTTGACCAGTCGAATTTCCAACATGTGAGGAGATTCCTTCTCCATTTTGGAGCTGGCTATGGCAACAGATCTGGGTGCCCCCCGAGAAGCCCTTTTCTCAACAAAGCTGTAACCTTTAAACTTATCAGCAATGATAACAGAGGCCCCCAATTTAAGTACGATGTCAGCAATTTATTTATCAGAGATGGAGTCCACATGATGCACTGCTCTTTTGAGGTGGATGGGATTCCAATGTCGATTGCCGGACAGGAGGAATACTTATCTAATTGGAGGCAGTGGCTCCCCTGCATGCCAAATTTGAAGTCATTAAAACTCAGCTATCCTGACCGAACAAGGTCACACTACAGACTCGACAGGGATGTGGTCCTTTCGGCAGAGGTGCTGGCTCAGTTGGAGGAGTCTTTAGCTGCAGATTCTATCCCAAAGTTTGATAACCTCCAGTTCTTATCTGTGACCAACGTTCCAACTCCAATTGTGACCCATCTTTTGCACCAGAATAGTGCCATTTCTGTGTTGGAAGTGAAGCGAGCAAGTGTTCATGAAGATTGTGAATTTGATCTGTTGTCAGTGACGTTACCAAACTTGAAGCAGTTGTCATTAGAAATATTTTCGGAGGAGGATTTCCAAAAGCTGGAGTCTCCAGAAGCGGGGTGGCCTTTGGATAAACTGTATTTAGATTTTGGGCGCTGTGATGTCTTCATTGAGTGGTCCCGAATATTTGGAGTTCTGGAAGAAAAGTGGGCTGGAACACTGACAGACGTGATGATAGACTTGCCAAAATCGAGGGGAAATTTTAAGGAAAATTTTCATCAAAATCGGACATCCAAAGTGTCAAAGAAAAAACGGACTGTGAAGGAGCGGTCAATACTGACCTTAAATCTTCCAAAAGTGAAGTGTCTTAAATTAGTAATTAAAGATCTCTCAACTTTGGACTTTTTGCTGCCGTTGAGGAATAGCCTTGAAGATTTGGAAATTGAATATGACTGCTTTGTGGTGGAACGCAGGATGAGAAAATTAGCGGAAGATTTGGAGAGAGCGCAGAAGATTCAGTTTTTTGGGTACTTGGATTCCATGCTCAATTCGAACATTTGGAATCTGTTTCCACGTTTGGGAAGGTTCTGTTTCCGGCATGGAATTGAAGAGAGTGGAAGAGTTTACTACAGAGAACAATGGGAGAGACGAGGAGCTGATAATTAACTAATTGTTGTGACCTAATTTTTATGAATTCTTTGTACAAATTATTCAGGTGCTAAAAATAAATGGGATATCTACTTTTAAAGAAATGTGGTTTTTAAATAACAAGTATTTTTTAAATGGGCAATTTCTAAAGATCATCGTATTACAATATCTCTATTTAATTTATTATTTAACAAATTACATTTAAAAGGAAATAAACATGCGCACAATACAATCATTAGTGATAAATGCAGTTAAAACCTTTCTTATGTACAACAAATAGAACAGGAAAAAGCATGGCATTACAAACCTACCAATTAGTCTAAAATGATGCTCTTTAATATCATTAAATATTTTATCGGTAAGCTATTTATATTATGTAAATATCTAGATAATACATTTCTAATGTCCTATTGAAAACTAAAAGAATACATACATTTTTCAGCATTTTGAGCTAACTTACGGACAGAATTAATATATGCAGCATAATTTTTAACGTGTGCTTTCAGTACATATAGTATTTACCGGATTTATAAGTGTTGTGCAATTAAGTTAGTAGTTCTACAGCGCTAGTTGTTTTGTAACAATATTTCATGCTGCAATTATAAATAGACTCGACCACAATTACAGAGAGTAAGAATAAAAGTATTGACATGAAAGAAACCCAAACTATTTTTAAATCCTTAACACTAAATGCGATAGCTGTTGGCTTTCGTCTTGAGAAACTTTCACCGGAAAGTTTTCTAGCAATCTGAAAACCCACTTGGTTTCCAGCAATATTATTTGTAATAGTATTTCCTTCAGTTTTAATCTTACTTTTACTTTGACGAACATTCTGTACATGCAGAGCATCTGTATAGTCATTAGCCCATTTGTAGTACAAGCCGCTTTCAAACAATCTGCTAATGCCCCATCGAAATATTGGGAATGCATAGCATTTGTCTATTGTGTATGGTATTGTCATTGTGAATGTATTCACAGATATGACAGGAGATAACCATTTAGATGGGACAAGAAAGCCTAACAAATTTCTTTGCATGTTGATCCGCCCATTTATATCAAAAATGGCAAAATTTCTAGGTATTTTGCTTTTGTGTTTTGGTCGACCATTTGCATTACTATATGTTTGACTGTAAACCTCAGCCGTAAAATTTTGCATGCCGAGATCATTAGATGCAAAATATTCTAATGAGTTGTTTAATGCCCTGTAATAATCTGGAATCTGAGATCCCCAACTCTCATTAGAGATCATTTGGCCTAGAATAGCCGTAGCCCCAGGTTTTTCTTTCATTTCTACAATTAGGCTTTGAAATGTTGCCACCATGTAATTCTGCTTGGTCAAATCTTCTAAATTCTCAGGATGATATTCTTCTACGGAGCTTGAAAGAAATGACATGAGTTCTGCTTTGTATGCCAAGCTAATAAGTGTACTAAACCGTAAAGCCCATACAAGCTTGTTTAGAAAATGTAATTTGCCATGGGTCCATTTTCTAAGCTGAGACTTTAGTTTACGATATAGACCACTTGTAAGTAAATGGGATAGTGCTGACCAATACAGGTTGTTATCTTTACCCAGATTTATGTAGTCGTTTAACAATAAGGTTATCACAACGGATATACGCATTGTGAGGTAACATGATACCAAAGTAACCCATAGCATGATATTGATCATGTTTGATAAAGCCTTTGACTGGTTTTTGCTTTTTTCTTTTACTACGAGAAATGCCCATGGCTCAGAGTCATACGCGTACTCTAGTACTTGCTGCATTTTTGCAATAATATTATATTGTAAAAATGAGTCGCTCAGAATGGTTCTTTTGCTTATGAATGGTACTGGTGGTGGATACACAGCAGCTTGAAATCTCCTATTTGTTATTAATGGATTGAATGGCACATTAAGCAGACCTTGGGTATTTAGATTAGTGCCCTGAAATATATGAGTGAAGTTAAGACGACGGCTTAGGACGCTCATGACGCAGAACTCTGCGGGAGCTGTATTTATGTTAAATGTGAGCCATCGATTATCACAATTTGTGACAGCCTGTTGAGAATCAAATTGCTCCAAATCAGATTTTATATCTCGCAGATTCAAACTTTTACTGGCTGTGAGTTTTGCTTCAGTAGAAATTGCCTCAAGCTTTTTAATTCCGTTTTGAGGACTGCACGTGTAGCAAAGATGGTAGACCTCGGAGAAATTTGTCAGAAGAAATGTGAGTTGGGTTGTGAGATGGTACAACCTGAGGTCAGAATATACATCATTCAGAAGCAGTGGCTCTCTACTGAATACGTAGATTGCATACTTTGGGCTCGAAATACGTATTTGTTGAGCCGTCCAGAAGTCGATGCGTCTAGGTTGAAGGTTATAATCCAAGTATATGTCAATTACTGAGAGACGCCGGTGGAATAGAGAATCTTTGTTCGTAAGTTCGTTTCCGTTTTCTCTAGTGAAGTTGATAACTACTTTCGAGTTGATTATGGAAATCCGGGAATATATCGAATACACAACCTTAATGTTTCCAGAGAAATACTCCAAAATCTTGTGAAAATCACTGAACGATTCTGGAATCAGGGGAGTTAAATATATTCTCAAATGAGCGTCTGAAAGTTTGTTAAAAAGGCTGTTGACAGTATTGGAAAATTTAGCTGCTGATTCACAGTAAGTTATTAGATAAAATATATATAACAAAATGACAGGAGAGGAAACGCGAAACTTAAATTTTAGTTTCATTTTTACAAATTACATACACACGTATATTTGCTAGAGGTATTAAATATGTAGGGTTTGTGACTACATTATCTTTTTATAAGACAAAAACTAACTTACGACGTAATTTAAATTCGTTGGTGCATTAAACACTTTTAAACATAAAATATTATACAGCTTATTGAGATAGTGAAGTTGATTAAATTATGTGAATCTTTAAAAGTAGGAATTAGTCAATTAAGTAAAATATACAAAATAGAAAGAAAGAGGGTGAAATGCAGAACTTTAAACTTGAGTGCCGTAGAGATTTTCGTTTGTGAAATTTTTTACTACACTGTTTTAATTATTTTAATTTGATATTTTAATAATTTCCTATACTAAATACACGTAGACATAAATTCCTTAGAAAAAATAATGCTAGCCGAGTTGCCTAAATTATGCAAGTCTTCTGAAACTAAGAAAGGTATGGGTATGTATCTGCACTGAAAGCTATTACGAATCAAATTAAAAAAATGTTTTTAGTGTTACTTCGCGTTTACTTTGCTGGATAAGAATAGGTTTGTTTTTCCATAAGATATTGAACTATGTACTCTCACATAAGTAAGTATCATGATAAGTTATGTTATGCTATCATTATGGTTGCCGATCCCGGAACCGAATGTATTACCCAGAACTGAAAATAAACCCAGCCAATTGTGTGTATGCCTTTATTTTTGTACAGTAAACTTGTTTATGTAGTTTGGTTACATGAAACTGTTTTTCCCTTTTGAAAAGTATTTATGTAAAATATTCACTACGTGAAAACCCTTCGACATCGATGGACTCTAGTAGACTAAACAAATAATTGAATTTTCACTGCACAAATATTTCAATTTAAAATTAATTTATCCATATGACATTTTTTGTTTTATTGGACTTTATTTTGCCTTGTAGACCCTTTTCTATCATCTGCAGATTTAAGTAAAGTTTGACTAACGTTAGGACTAATCAAACCTTCAAATAGTACAAAATTTGTTTATAATTTTTGAACTTTTTATAAATATAGGTAGGTATTTCGTACGTTAATCAACCTATGCACACAAAGCAATTTTCGGTTCTGGCCACTGTGAATGAAGGAAAATATTTTACACAACACCAATGTGGCAATGTGGTAGCATATTAAAACTATTTGCGTTGTGTTTCAAGCTAATTTTCTTAACATGCAACATAATTTCGTAATTTAATTTGAATTTTCGATTTTACAAGTCAAGAGTAAATTTAAACAAACTGCCATTCGTATAAGGAGATAAATGTGGAAGTTGTTATGCGCACAATACGATCTCAAATAATTTGATTCGAAAAGAGCTAGAGGGACCCGATACTTATTGACTTTTCCCTTGTTTGCATATTTGCATTTTATCAATAGAGATGCTTTTCCTAAAATATCTTTGTTTTTGCATATGGATGCCAATATTTTTATACCGTATTTAATTTTCTTTAAAGTTTGGATATTTAAAATAGTACATATTTCGACTGGAGGATGCTTTTTCATAACATATATTTCTGTAGTTTCCAATAAAATATTTCAAACCATAATATTAAAGAAAATACTGTCATGTTTTCATTACCTATAATGCAAGTTCACATATAAGATGACAGATAATTTTAATTTGGTACATTCCATACAAAATGAAGGGACATATTTGGAAGTGACTCTTGAGAATGCATGATGTAATACCAAAATAACTATTTGATGAAATTACGATAATTGAAAAATATGTATATAGAGTATAGAAAGATTGTTTTGAAGAAAAACACGCTTACAAAAAGTATTACTATGACTCAATTAATTCACTTACATTTTTTCATTAGCACAAAATTTTACATTGGTATTTGCAAACCCATCAGTGCTGAATCTCATAAAAGCTTTCCGAGTAGCAAATCTTGATGACCTACTTAGAAAACCAGAAACATATTTCAAAACCTATGTTGCATCGGATATAGGAGTAAAATCAAAGATAGTTTTAATATTTCCTTGGCCTAACACTTTAAGTTCGGCTATCACAGTTCGTAAAATTGCAAAGGAACGTGGTCGGAATTGTTTTGTATGAAAAGAACTAGTTCCAGCGGAAAAGTTACAGTTTACTGTCGTAATGTCATCAAGACTAGGAAAAGTGTATAATATTTATATAAAAGTTGTGGAAGCAGGGGTACAAAAATTTTGGGAAAAGGAGTACGTAGAATTTGTCACGCCTAAAAGAGTCCAAGATCGTGTGAGCCTGAATTTCCCAACAAAAGTAGATGTTCAAACTGACACTAAGGAACTAAACTTATCAGGGAACGTCAATATTTTTACTTTGGGGGAAGTGCTTGTTTCCATGTTTTGGTGCATTTGTATGTGAAACAATTACACAAGTTGCTTAGGTATAAATGAAATATTTGTGTGTACGCTTCCAAATGTAGTGAGCAAAAAATATAAATTAGTGGATAATTTATTCCAAAATACTTAATAGTTTCAAATTATGTTACCAAATGGAGCAAAAGTTTAAATAAATTTTAAAATCTACAAAAACTAAAATTTGATACAATATTAAATGAATCATTAGGTTGTAAAAGTAGTCTTCGTTACCATTCATACGGATTCAAGCAACCTTCGGGGTCGGCGGTCACTGGGCATTGATCAGTGGTGCCATTTTTCGGATAGGTACAACAGCATTTATAGGCAGATGTTTCCACAGCTTCGGCATTTGAGTCACCTCGCTTTGTAGATGCAACACAACAAGGAATATGTGGTGGGTTGGTGAGGGCAGGGCATGTTCCTCCTTCGCATTTTTGGCCAGGAGTTGAGCAAGGTGCCTGTAAGGAGGAAGCCAACAGAATAATAGAGTTATTTTTTTAAACAAATATACCAATTCAATCTCCTATATAAAAGAGGAGTGTACGTGGCTCTTGGACACTATCAGCTGTCTTTTGTTATTGTTTTTGTTTATTGGCTTTGTTTGCCTTTGTTTTGCTACTTCACCACCATACCACCAAAATAAAAACAATAATAAACAGCTGCCTTATAATAATAATTGGTAACCTTACCTTGGAGGAGTTCGAAGATTGACTCAATCGGCCAACGGCAACCGTTTTGACGGCAAAATTTGTGTATTGTAGACATAGGGCATGTGTCGTATCATTCTTCCCCATTTTTAACTCTGATCCTTTTCCACATAACTTTTTGGAAATTTGAAACGGTTTTAACGATTTTTTCGCCCTTTTTGCTTTCCTTTCTTAACAAAAGCAAATTTTTTATTTCTGATTTTTGCAATGGGTTATTGGTCATCACCGCTTTAATAAGCTTGAAGGTGGACACCAACGACCAACGGCAACCGTTAAAAACCGTTATAAGCGTCAAATTTTTCGGTAGGAACATAGGGCGTGTGTCGTATCATTCTTCTCGATTTTTTACACTGATCCTTTTTCATATAAGCTTTTTTGAAATTTGTAACGGTTATAACGGGTTTTTACCTTTTTTCCCTCCTGCCTTAATGAAATTGAATTTTTCGATTCTGATTGTTGCATTGCAATGCGCTATTGGTCTTCACTGCTTTAAAAACTTGAAGATGGACACTAACGGCCAATGGTAACCGTTAGAAACCTTTGCTACCGTCAAATTTTTTATTGTCAACATAGAGCATGTGAGATATCATTTGATCGGGATTCTTATAAGGAGTGCAATTTTTTTTCTCAATTTAACGATATGGGGCAGCATGAGAATAAGTGTTCTAATATTGCCAAATTAAAGTACGTTCTGCAGGATTCTTGCTTTACATGAACTGCAAGTTTTCTATATCCTGCGGTTGTCAGGTTTATTTCTTTATAGTCAAAGTAATTCGTGTAAGAACAAGTAGTAAGTGCAAGGGGTTTGTGGCTAATAAATCTGTAGCAGGTTGTTTTACGGAATTTTTAATTCTGACTTTTGCAATGGGATGGGCACTAATGGACGACGGCAACAGTTAGAAACCGTTATAACCGTTAAATTTTGCAACAGGCACATATGGCATGTGTAGGCTCATTCTTCAGCATTTTTAGCAATGATTATTGTTCACATTAACGATTTTGAAATTTATGATTGTTTTTTTCACCATTTTTGCATTTCTGTCTAAACGAAAGCGAATTTTTCAATTCTGATTTTAGCGAATATAATGGTCACTTGGTAAGATCATTTACCATAACTGCCTGAATTAGTTCCTCTCCTCAGGAGAGGAACCGATTGGCCTTTTCTAGTCTATAATATATGAAGAATATTTTAAACTAAAAGATATATGGAGCAGATACTTACATCAGCCTTGCTTCCCACTTGTCCAGTCGATAAGCCAAATCCGGTGGCTCGAACACTGGAACTATGCCCAATGTAGGTTAGAAAGGAAATTAATAAAATAAACTTCATTTTGAAAAAAAACGATAGTTTGCTTCTTTTCTGTGAATATCACTAGTCGTATAGCTAAGGAGCAAATGATGTTGAAGTCAGTTTTCTCTGCTTCTTTTATACCGAAAAGTTTAAAGCGCATAGTGTATAGAAGTACCGGCTTTTAAAATATCTAATGGACAGCAAAGTTAAGAGATTTGTTCATTTTCAATTTTCAGGTACTTTGAAAACAATGAGATCAAAAATAATGTAAGAAAAGTGGGGAGAAAGGCTTTTCATCATAACTTTTAGAAGAAAATGTCTACTAAAAATAGGAATATAACCCGTTTTTGCTGAAGAATGGACATTTTGGCTTATAACCAAGCATCCACTTTTTAATACTATTATTTCTCATTTCTAAAATTTCCTAAGATTGCCTTTTACAAATTCGTGGAAAAATAGGCTGGGTCCTCGTGAGGCCTTAGAGTACTAAAAATAATAATATTTATAAATATGAATATGAAATACAATTAAAACACACAACGACATATCAGTTTCCAAACCCTTTCACCAAGCAATAGGTGAACGAAATGATTATTTTTTAGGCTGATTTTTTAGAATTTTCCTTATGGTAGAAACCTAAGTCTTACCTGAAAATGTTCCTATTAATAAAACCTTGGAGTTGGAGATTGAAAACTATTTTTGCAATTCATATGAAATAAAATAAATCAGTTTTTTTGCAAAAAAATACATTAGATAACTCTACAATAAAGTTCGCAAAACTGTAGTTCCCACCTGCAGGAATTCTGTCAGAATTCTGTCTATAAAATTTGTCGATTGCAACTGGCCTCATTGGAAGCATGAAAGTATTTGGACTATTCCAATCGGTCACCGAACCAATGGATAATTGCACTACTCTCTTTGTTAAGTACTGTACTGTCTGTACTGTAATGTACTAAATATTTTACTGGTTTCCAGCCATCATTTCAGTCCTTTTTGGTTCCTGACAGGACAGGCATGGCAAAAACCCTGGGTTTTTATAATAAAACCCAAAACCCAGGGTTTTACGGCTTTTATTGGGTTTTAATGGGTATTAGGGGTTTTATGCATGCTTTTATATAGGGCTACTTTTGGCGGGTTTTCTATCGGCCTATTTGAATGCATGGTAAATTTGATATTACACAAAAACCCAACCCGAGTGGTAAGTGGGCGACCCAATAAAACCCGGGTTTTAATGAGTATGCCCAATTGATTTACACCCCGAGTGCCATGCATGGGACTATTTATTTGACAAAATGTGTTTGAACAAATATAAAAAGCCAGGATTTCAAATCCACTACAAACTCCACTTCTGGCTCTGACCAATCCCTATAAATTGGAATTCAAACTACTCTGCAGTTCAAATGATTAAACCAAAGGTAAAATTGGTAAAGGTAAGTACCTTACACATGTTTCTACTAATCGTAAGTCTAGCCACTTTCTATGTGCACGTTGATTGATTTGCGTGGAATCCTCAAACCAACTTTAAACGCGTAAATGCGGCCATTCTCTGTATAAATAATCTGGATTATCAGTTGGATATCCCGATAATAAAAATTCGAGCTTTAAATATCATTACAGATATTGTTGGCTTTATAAGTCAACTCCTTATTACCGCCAAAAAAATAAGTTAGGTACTTTTTGATCAAATCTGTACATAGTTTCTTACTAAGAGGTAATTTTGTTATAGGTTTCCTCTTTGTTTCATAGAGAATATTCTAAAAATCTAAATGTAGCAAAATATCAAGAATATTTTGACATCAGTGTTATATTTGCATTTATTATTGTGACATTAGCAGCAATAGGTCCCTACGCAATCGTCATTTGTGCATTTTTTGCTGAAGTAGACGATTTACTGTACGTTCCTAGAAAAGTAAGTTCCTAGAAAACACTTTTCTAGAATTTAGTTCCCAGAAGAGGAAAGTTCTAATACATATAAAATTCCTAGAAGCGGTAAATTCTCCTACTCGCTTAGTTCATAGAAAGGAAAGTTTATATAAGTATGAAATTCCTAGATTTTCATTCTTTTAAATATATTTGAAGACCCAAAACCAGGATCATGTCAGTTAATATTTTACTCATTGCATTCAAAGTTCCAGCGCATTGCTCAAATTTTATTATTATACAAAGTAGTCAATGTAAAGTACAATTTAGTTTTAACTTTCACCAGTGTGATTGAACCTTATGCTCAGTAGTTGTTAAATTTTGTTGGCCACAAATACTATCTATTGTGGTTTGCTAAAACAACATTTTAAAAAACCGAGAATTTTTCACTGCATATAGCATTCCTAACAAAAATGTATTTCATTAACCCTAGTTATATAAATCAACAAAAGTAACTAGACCTTTTATTTTCCCCAAAACTACAAAAATATTCATTAGCTGTATGTACATGGTTCCGGTGCCAATTCCTTTAAATGTCGTTAGGTAATTAAGAGCAAAAATAGGCAAAAAAAATTCAGCCGACTCTTCATATAGTCATACTTCAGGGAGAAGTAAATTATGATGCTGTTGCTACATTAGGAAAAGAGACTCGACATGAGACCAAAATTGCTTATGTAGCATTTTCCTTGTTCTCAAAACAAAAACTTGTAGCTTTACATTTGTGTATGCATTGTGATTGTTTTTTTACTTGTGCAATATGTAGAATTTGTAGAATGCTTTCAAAATATAGACAACGAAATTTGTTACAATCGCTGCATAATGCTTACATCTTACATCTTATTGAAACATTGACCTCGTTGCTTGCTTAATGTGCTAATTATAAATATTGAGAACATGAGTTTTGACTTACGACCTCCCCTTTTGCATTTAATTCGAATAACATAATATTTGTTATAATCTGTGGTGATTTTTAAGGAACGGAGAAATTTTAATCAGTAGATACACTAAAAATGTTTCAGCACTATGTATTGAGCAAATTTAGAATTCGTGTTAAATTTTGAATTGAAAAAAATTATGGACTCAGAACTAAGAATTTGGATATTCTGAAACATGAACAAATATATGACAAAATATAAACTTAAACTCTCCTTCAGGCATCTTTCTATGAATTATTTATAGAAATTATACCATCTAGGAATAGGAACATTCTAGGAAAAGGTATTTTTCTATGAACGAATATTCTATGAATATTACGAATATTGAACTTTCCGTTTCTGGAAACTTACTTTCTAGAAATATGTACATTCTAGGAACTCGTTTCTAGGAACGTACCGAACACGAAGTAGACTCGATACACTTCATTTTCAGCGATATAAAATAACTATTTATTCGGTAATTATGTATCGTTTAATATGCAGTTTCATTTGTACCACAGAAATTGCTTGTTTGTCAGTATTTTTGGTGGGTATAATTTGTGTAATTATGAAAACAATGACTATGATTTTTCCAATTTTTGCCACAGTTTTGAGTTTATTATAAGGAATTCACTACATTGCGGTTAAAGCATACGCATTACTGTTGACAAATTGTTTTGAGATACTAAATACTTGTAAAAGTATGACGTGATTCCAGTGAATAATTTGCGAATACAGTAAAAATTTATTAGGGCATCTGTCATGCATTATTTTTTCTTGGATTAAAGAATTGTTTATTTTTTAGCTGTAGATATTTCCTATACAAGCATTTGTTTCATTATTCACGCTAATTTCAGAGTGTTACGGCTTACTGCATTTTATGGGTCATTACTGTCGTCAAATGTATGTATTGCTGAACAGTTGCAAAACTGAACTACGACTTCAGAATTCTTGATATCATTTTAATTTTGTAACCTATACTTCCCTTCTAGACCACATAATACGTTAATTACAAGAAAATCGAAACTGTTTTTGATGTCATTATTGAACTCATTTATGAAATTAGGGTCAACTGTTTAAGACTGCCATATAAAGACTTGTGAGAGTTTGCTGTTGTTATTATATTTTGAAAGTTTCATCAAAGAAACCCTACAAGTTATGTGCTAAGCACTTTTGTGTAAAACGTTAAGTCAAAATTGTTATGGAAAACAGCAGCCAAGCACAACACCACCACCGTATTCTAAAGTAATGAGTACTAACGGGTCAGGTAAAGTTTTTACATCTTTATTTCAAGTTATCATTTATGTACCTACTTGCATCATTCGGTATCGTTTAACTATGTTTTAGGAAAATTCGAAGAAATAAAAATCGATTCTGCAGGTCAACTTGCTTCACAGGAAGCTACTAAAAGTAGTCCAGCATCTCAGATAAACACTACTCACGTTGTAACAAGTGAACAGCCTCAAACAATTCCTACTGTTGTCACAGTAACAAGCAATCCAGGAAATCAGCAGCAAGTTGTCGTTCTTAGTGGAAACTGTCCATCATGCAGGGTATGAATAAGTATTTTAAATTATTTGGTGTACAAGTAGTGTTGTTTTTTGAAACTTTGTTTGGTTGTTTAAGGCCGGAAATCTGTTTGTGGAATGGGACGGGAGCGCAGTTTGCGGCTTGTGTTGTGCAATTTGCTTCTTCCCTCTGGGTCTTCTTTGTTTCGTGTGCATGACAAGTAAGCGATGCAGTCATTGCAGGAACAGTTTCCCCTTTATGTA
>JAQIXW010000868.1:0-23789 GCA_034700685.1 Willowsia buskii
CATTGCTCTTCCAATGTAGGGGGCCTCCACGGAAGTAAGCAACAAGCCTTTAGCACCGTATCGTACTGGAGAACCGTAAATATAAATATGCATGTACGTTTTCACTTTTCCTCCACACACATAGCAGTGGGAAATGTAGAAAAATGAACGTGCCTATGTGAAGAGAGGAGGATAATATGAGCTAAAGCTAAAATGCTGGAGAGAAAGTAAAGCTGAATGTGGAATCAAGATTGATGTTATCACTTTGATACTTTAATCTCTCACAGTAATGTGGAAAATGGCTATGAATTTCCGAAGAAAAACTTACTAACGACCTTTCTTGTATCGTAATTTTTTGAAATGTAATAATACTCACTTTTGTAGATTGTAGCAGTTCTCTTGCGTAAAATAGTCTCATACAAAAGTTATTCGTTGTTAGTGGAATAATGGCGTAGGACGTTTCTCGTTAACGAGAAAGAACTTAAATTTTTGACATCGCAAAAAATTTTAAATAAAATTTTCTTCGCTGAAGATAAAAACATACAGAAGAATTGAAGCCGTGTAGGTAGATTGCAAGGACATGGAGCTAACAGTTACTTCGATGCTTCCAATCAAATACAACTTATGTACATGCTTATAAGCAAGTGAACGCAGGACATGACAAGATATCTTCAACAACGAAGATCGAATTCACTTGTGGAAGTGGAACGAAAACATTCGTTAAAAATAACAATGTTAGTTCCCTTTCAACAAGTACGGAAGTAAACGGGTAGTTTTGGAGTTTGCACTAAATGGTGTCACTGAACAAACATTCCATTTTTCATATGTGCAATGCATACAACATTAGTGTGTGTGTGTGTAGAGTGTGTGAAAAATACGTTTCATTTCGTTCACATACCAATTTTGATTTTTTTTCTTGCCCGTTCTTGAACTCCTTATACAGCTCAATGACATGAGCAGTTTGTCAAGTGATCACACACAGACTGAGTAACTTCATGTTTGTGTAGTGTATACCACACAGGCTATAACTCTTTAACACGGCGAGTCTAAGTGAACGCAAAGAAAAACTAATCCGCTTACATGTCATGACGAAGTATATATAGACGAAGATTTTGATGATAGTGCTGACGATAGTAAGAAGAAAACCCAGTGAGACTTTTCAAGTGAAAAACGGATTTACACACACTTAAATGCGCTCATTTATTTCCTTGAAAAGGCATAAAAAGAGCAGCTTACGGAGAAGAGAAAATACAGTGAATAAAAAAACAGCACAGTATTAAAACTCCTCTCGATTGAGATTACCTATATACATGTATGAGTAAACTAGTTTAATATTAAGTATGTCTTTGAAAAAGTATCAACTTAAGAGAAAACAACAAACCCATAAGCGTAAGGGAACACTGACATGCAATAATGTGCAAGCAGTAAGCAGATGGCACACATGAAAAAACACATAATATTCGAAACTCTGCCTATCTAATAATCAGAAATGCTAAAAGCTTCGTCATCAACATCATCATGATCGTTATTATTACTGTTACTGCACATGTATTAATGAAAGTACATGTACTCATTCATTTTTCATCTTGTAAGGCCATGTCGTGTCGGATAAATTGAGTGTACACGCGGATATGCATGCATTCCATGCAAGAAGAAAGTATGCACAAAAACAAAAGAGAGGCAAAAGGCTATATAGAGCTAGCCCAAGCTGGGATCTAACCTAGAAGCCAATCCAAACAAGCAACCAGGCCATGCCACTTTCATCGCTCTCTTCTTCTTGCTATTCACAGTAAACACAGAATTCCAATTTCATCGTTCCAGTCGGAAAAAAATAGATGAACGAAAAAAGTGAACAAGGCAAGAGAGGAAAGCAAGCTGAACAAGTGGTATACACAATACACATAATATATACATGCATGATGAAATGCACTATCGCCAACAACACCGTGAATACCACCACACACAAAAGTAACATGATATATATCAGCAGTGGGATCAGTCCGTGGGTCGAGTCAAATACATTTGCCACCGCTACTCTATACCACCACGCCATGGAACAAAGCCTCAAATTCCCTTATGCAATTCAAAAAACTAATTCCCCATTCAGTCTAATTACCTACATTAAAACATTTTCGTGGCAGTCCTAATAATCATTTAATTATGCATGTTATGTATATCGTGGTAGTTGAAAGTAGTCGTGGCAAAAGCTGATAGTATGAAGTGGAAAATGCAATAAACCTATTATTGACCCAGAACTAAAATAATGTTACTCTTGTTTTGATCCCATATTGCTCCATGTAGTCGTTTTCATATACGCATCCCCGTATCGTATTTAAATTTTCTCCTCGTTTTCCATTGAAAATTTGCAATCAGTGTAATAACATACATAAAAATAAAATGCATAGAGTTCGTGGGAAAACAAGAAAGTAGAGAATTAAAGGAAGAGATTAGGAGAACAAAATGGCATCATCATCGTGGAAAAGTCATTCATGATATCATCATATTGCCATGATCATCATCTGTACGAAGAATGAACTACCAGCGACTTTGGTATATACATGAGTAATAATGACTTTCAAAAACGAGATCGACTTGTCCTCCTCCCCACATTTTAACATCATCACAGTCATCACATAAAACACACAATTCTGTTCACATATCACATCTCTCTATCCATCTCATAAACGTTAGACAAACTGCGAGGAAAGTAGTACGAGAAATTTTGGGCTTTTCTCTCATCCTTTTTCCTCTCTCTCTCTCACTTCATGAAAATACTCGGTACTGTTACTATTGCCATAATAATAATTGACCATTTAATGCTACGTTTGTTACGAAAACTCATCTGCTGTGCTAGGCTCTCTGGGGATATTGCTCTCAATCAACAACTCTGCCAAGTGCTCCCCTTTCTCTCTCTCTCGCTCTATTCATGCCTCCATAATATCTACATAATACACTCCAGTTAAGTTACCACAACAGAGGCCGAGGCCAGTGAAGCAAGTACCAGCATCATCACAAAAAATAACACACCATTTCTCTCTTTCTCTTTTCTCGAATGTGTAAAACCCACACACAAACACATGCATTTAGCCCTCTATCTCATCCTCCATCACAAATATACACATGTAAAAACTACAAAACCCAACTTTCCATCCTGACACAACTCGAGAGAAAGAGAAAAGTAGGAAAAAGCCAAAAATTGCATTCCCTCTGCTTTTTACCCGCCATTTCTACTATAAAAACATGGACAAAAACGACTCCTGCAATACTTTTGTGGCTTTCACAGTTACTTTTCTCGTTCACTCACTTTCTCTTTATATGTCTGTATGAAAGAGGACTAGAAAAGGGAATCATTATCATCAAGAGTAGTGGTATCTCCATCACCAAGTTGACTTGGCTGATCTTCTTCGTCTTTTCCCGTCATTGTCATCATCCTCATGATCGTTTTCCTTTCCCTCTATTTACTTTCTACTGTCCTCGTATTATTATACAAACTACGTCGTCTCAACATTTTCTCACAGTTGCTACCTAAATTTGAGCTTTTAAAGAAGGATATAGTACAGGGTTTGCAATGCTCACTGGTGACTATACTCTCATCATCATCATCCTCGCTGAGTTGAACTTGCTCTCTGTTTGTGTGTGTGTGTGAATTAGATGAGCTTGCGAAATAACGCTACAAAAATAGCTGTTCCTGAGAGAGAAGATGAGAGTGTAATGGTAACAAGTCGACATAAAAAGAGCGGATAGTGGCCGTCGTAGTGACAATGTTATGGTAAAATGACATTTCTGAAGGAATTTTCAAGGAGGCTTCCGCGCAACTTTTTAAGCAACGCATATCACAATCCCACATTTCAAACTTGCTCGTAACACTTTCGTCCTCTTGCCATAATGGTGGAAATGAATGAACAAGAATGGTTATGTTGTATGTATGATCGTGAGAAAGGACATTTTTTGTCAGGTTTTAAAGTTATAAGGGAAGAATGAAAATCGGTGGGTATATATGGTATTATCCTTCATATGTGTGTGGGATGCCAGATCAGTATAATGTATAATAGGAAAAGAATAAACGATGATTTGACTTCACTGTAGATAGTCAATAATGTAATAGAACATACCTCATTAGTATTCCAACGATGCCGCTGGCTAGGAAAGTGTTCGGCACGGTTTAGGCCTTCCAGGTTATCAGGCAGCTTGATAATCGGGTTTGACACTGCATTTTCACCTGCAATTTCACAAAAAAAAATATATAAAAAAGGTGAATAAGATAAAAAGAGATACTATCAGTAGTATCATCGCAATCGCCATAAATTCAAATGTAATTGGAGCTACATAGCTACATCTGTTTTCATGGGGTAATATCAGATACTATCAAAGAACTGACGTGGTATAGGGCGACAACTGGCATTTTCTCTCTTTGATAGACCCATACTCTTTTCTCAAATGGCGACTCAATCCGTTCCGTCCCCAAAAATGAGATTATGCTCGCATTCCCTTGCCATTTTTTGTTGGCACAATTTCATTAACGATATTTTCCCCACTTTCCACGAGCTAAATAAAAATGTACATCGTCCAATTTTTTACCGGGTTTTTATGCTTATTTTACTCTTCTTAACAACACGTTTTGTGCGAATTTTTACACAGTCTAAAGTCATTTTATTCCTTCTTCTTTCATTCCAAAAATAGTAAGAGAAAAAGTGCTGAGGCGGAATAACACGAGTTTTGGATAGTTGGATAAAAAGAATGGAGAAAAAAGTTGTTATTTGGGGAAGGTATCTATGTACATGCATGTAAGTTGGTGCGAGTGAGCCATGATCAGATTTGCTTGCGTGTGAATGTTTTTTTTAGCAAGAAGCTTCAGAACAAGGACAAGAAGGAACGGAGTTTTAGTCGATATAGCAGTGTTTGGTACTACTGCTGCTTCTATAATGTGTACTCTGGAGAAAAGCAGATAACAGTAATATAGAGCTCTGGTTAAGAATAGAGGTGTCAGAAGACGGGAATATAGGTACTCACATTAAAGCATGGTACCACACCACCACCATAGACCCACCTAACAAATTTGTTCTACACACGGAGAAGAGGTAGAGGAGACGATGAGTTTTTATCCGGTATCTCTCCATCGTCCTTATACCTAAACTCTAAAAACCAAGTGTTGATACTTCTCACTTGTTAAAAAAAATTCTTGTATGAACTTCTATACACAAATAAAAATACTGTTTATATAGAGCAGAGATAAAACATATGATAGGATGAAGAAAGAAGAGAAAACGATTTCAATTCTTTTCTCTCCTTTCCCCTTTTCATTTCTTGTTAGTGAAATTGGAATAAGTCGTGTGTGGATGAAATACATGGAGTAACATGAACTGGCAAAATGAATCTCAAAGGTTAACCGTATAATACATGCCATGTGTTATAGTTGTACATATTATACAGTTGAGAGAACGGGTTTTGGTTCTCTCCGGGTCTCTAAAAATGTGTACAAACACAAGCACTTACGTTTAAACTTTAATGCTGTGTATCTTTTCCCTCTTTCCCCTTTTGTGCTTGTAAGGCTAGAAGAGTATCTGTTCTCTACTGTCCCAAGAGGTGAGTTTTATTTTCTTTTGGTGAGAATATAATATAGCCATGAATGAAGAAATAGAAATTACTAAAAATAGACAGGAAAAGGGATGTGTTTCTTTTCTTAAACCATACATACATATCTGGAGTTTTATTGCACATGCTTTCCCAAATTTTTACATGGAAAATTTTATTTTACTTTTGATGGAGCAAGTATGCTGGTAAAGAAATGCCCTTTTTTCTTGCTGGTTCCCTTAGTCCAGGCTTTTCTATATGCGTAACTATTAAACTGCTTTTAATGGGGTGCGTGGTGGTAAAAGTGCATTCTTAACAAGCATTAAAGTTTTGCGAAATGTACATTACATCAAACACCTAATACAGAAGTTACTTCTCTGTATGCACGACCTTTCCAGAATCCCTCAATACAAGTGAATAATATTCTCTACGTTTCTTGAAGCTGATATATTTGTTAGACAGTCGCAATAAGTTATGTCGCGAACAAACACAAAACTGTTGTTGATCTTTCAAAAATGGAGCACGGTACATATCTACCTAATATCAAATCAAAGACGAACCGTTGCTATCAATATAATACATTGCATATACAGCTTTTGACGTTTATTTTGTACCATACCCTCACAAAACTGGTTCCCAACATCAACCTTACATGCCAAAAAAGATGGGAGTAAACTTTAAACAGCACTTTAAGAATGGCAGTAGAGAATTTTATTAAAGGAAAAAGTAATCTTCATCGTAGAATTATTATGATCAAGGTAGATTTTGAAAGTGTGATAACAAGAGGTATAAAAAAAGAGTGAATAAAGAAGAAAATAAGTACGTGAGATAGCCTAGTATTCATACATGCATGTATAAAAAGTTGATATGATGGTCGTTAAATTAGCATGATAACTACAATCTTCAGTCAAAGATTACAGTCATAAACAGAACGAGAGGAAAAAAAATGTGGAAGAGTAAATCCTCTTCTCTGCTTCCATCTCCATCCTGCTTTTCCTGTCGCATTTAGAAAGCTCACTTCCTCACTCACAATATCCGTCCTTAACCAACCATTCTCTTCATTTTTTTTTGCTTTTTCCTCTGGTTTTGCATGATGCCGCCTGCTTCTACTACAACCACTGCTTTAGTCATCCTTTCGTCACAACTCACCATTCATTCCAAAGTCATGAGAGAATGTGTCTGCTCTAATATGCATGCCTAATAATACGAGCATGAGAGAAAAGTGCCATTATATTGCTCATTCATTCCCTGGTGAAAGACAATGGGAGACGAGAGGTTTGAAGTTGAAGTTGAGTAGGAGCGCGAGGACTAGTACACAGAGGAAAAAACAACAACTTCTCGTTTTAGTCACTCATCTCTTCTCCTAACACGAACTATCATATCATCATATCCATAAGTAAAAGAGTTGTGTTTGTATATACAGTACTAAAAACATCAACAAAAAGATATAATATCGCACATACATATCCTATAGACACGTCGTAAAACAAACAATTTTAGATTTTTTCTTTCCCTTTTATATCCCTTTTATATACATATCATATGAATGCGTATACTGCCAAATTACCCATCGTCATCATGAAGTGTCTTTATGAATCTAGAGCAAGCTGATACCATGCCGCTGCCACTACCACCACCACCATCATCGTACCGCTTTCTCCACGCTCTCTCAACTACTTACTAGCAGGAAAACAACAACAACAACAGCACAAGAAGAGGACGACGAGCCGAACTAATAGAACAACCAACTTACTGGTAGTACCATGATCATCGTCATCATCCCTATCACAATCATCATCAGAATGTTCAGTAAACAAGCGAAAATTCATAGGAGTAGTAGCAGCACTTCCACTACATACTCGGCTTGTAGAAGTGGATAGGTAACACTACTACAGCACGACAACTAAACAGCTACTTTACTTTTACTCTCAGCTCATCATCACCGTTACGATTACGACTAGTTTTCATGAATGCACAATTTCCCTTTTCAACACCACCACTACCAACCAAAAATAGTCTATTCCCAAAAACAGTAAGCTTCATCTCCCCGTTTGCTGGATTCTTCTCAAACCCATCTCCTATTTCCTTTTTATATATAATATGATGATATGGAGATGATGATGACCAAGACAATATGGAGTGTATATAGAGAGATGATACACACATGATAGATAGTATACCCACTAGTATTAGTATGTACATTAAGCACGGTAGAAGCAAATCTAGTGGTAGTTTTGATAAAACAATGTTACAACTTGTTTTGTGTCTCTGCCAACCTGTGTTGTTCTTGTGGGAGTTTCTTAGGAGGAGAAAAGGAACCAGAAACAGCACATATAAGTATCTGTCTCGTTTTCTCTCTTGCACTCAACTCTCGAAAGAGAAGATTCAAATTATATTGCTGGAAAGCGATGAATTTCTTCCTTCCTATACCACTTTAGTGGATGATGTCGTGTGCATAAAACTTGATTTGTTTTTCCGCCTACTCTGATACGCCTTAAATGCAAGTACGCATATAGTGATCCTCTTGCATACATTATTTTGTTGTTATTGCTATTACTCTGGGATGGAAATAAAGACTTATTCGATGTGATAAAAACAGAGATTAGTTCTAGTATCAAGTCAACTCAATGTGTGTACTTGTGCTGCTGGTTGTTTGCATTTGTAAATTCTTATTTACAGATAATACACACTCGTGCATATGCATGCATAAACAAATGGATCATATATAACCACGATAATAGGTACATATACCATCTAATTCCCGTTATCACCTTCATAATCAGCAACAACACCAGGTTAGAATCATTATTGGGTAGCTTCTTTTTCTTGATTGTGTTTCTCCCTGATCACAGTGCATTTTAGTCGTAAGGGAGGAGGGGAGAGTGCATGTTGCGAGAAGTTGCTAATATAGTGGCATATAATGTAGCACTAAATATGCATAATGGACATAATCATAAAGGTTATTACAATAAAACCTGAGTTGTTGTCTTCTACTTGAGAAGAAAGGAAATGAAAATTGTAATATTATTAGTTAGCAGTTGATATGCTCATTCATTCATTCCAATTATCCATGTCCTTTCTAAATAAATAAAGTGAGAGGAGTGAACTTGACTACATGCAAAGAAAGGGAGTAGGAAGTAGTCATGTAGAGTCCTATTTCCATTTCCCATAATAAGGAGGAAAACAACAGCAGCATATGTTCCGTTTTCATCGTCTTGTGAAGATGAACAAGAAAAGTAATTTTGTCAGGAGGAAATAATTTCATACAGAAATTTATATATTAAGGAGCTCTATAGAGTCTGCAGTATCTACGCGTTTTATAATATGTTCGTTATGCAAAGGGCAATATGACTGCGATGAGATGGGGAAAGAAACCAATGTCGTATATAAAATATAAATGTGTAGTACACCCCACTCAACCCTTTCTTTGCACAGATAATTCTACTGGGATACACGAGAGAGTAAAGTCAATTCCATATAGGCACTAGGCAGTGCCTTGATGACACCATAATATTTTCAAATGACCCTGGACGAAAGCGATAAAGACAAGATTGGCAAGTTTCAATATTCATACATGGCAAGATGGCAGATGGAATTTATTTTTTACTTGCTTCTTTCACTTTACTTTCTCCTAGCATTAGTAAAAGCAGACAAAGTGGAAGAGGAAAACAGAGGGAGAGAAAGAGAGAGAGACAGTTTCATGTACTTATTTATTACGGTGTAAAATGAGAATGGCTTTCTGTTGGGATAAAAAGGCAGTGTACTATAATGACTGCCAAAACGAAAGAAAAAAAAGAGTGAAGATGAGTCGTGGAAGACAACACCCGCCCTTCCGCCAACGAAACCCGCCCGTACATGCAAAAACTTTGTTTTCTTTTTTCACTGTTTTTTGTAATGAATTATGTACAAAAGCCCCTATAAATTTGATTTTTTTATTTCAATTTTTGGAGGACGCGTGGTTCTTTGCAAAATAAAACAGGAAGTTTGATCTGAACAGAATGAATAAATATATTTAAGTAAAATGTTTTTTTTGTATGTGCATGCATGCATATTATGTGATCTGTAGTCTGTAAAAAATCTAAGTACCCCACCCATCATCATCGTCTTCATCACGCAAAAAGGCTGAGCCATTTTTTGCATAGCTAAAATATATTTGTGAATATTATGGTGCATAATATTATTATGCATCGCATATTATCATGTTGTCCATTTTATATTTTATTTTGTTTCTCAGCCTTCGACAAAAATTTCTTTTCTTGACTTTATTATCCCTTCCAATTCTACTGTTCCATGAAGCCCGCCTATTTCCATCTTTTTTTTCTTCCTACCATTTTGACAGACTACATATGGAAATGAAATGAATGGATAAAGTGATATCGTATCGCTGTCGTAAGGTCGAAATGAAATGGAATGAGACGATAGGGATTGGATGATGGGACCATATGTGACTGAAACATGGTCCCATTTTTTCCCATAATCTCACTTGGCGTCTCTCAAGACAAAACTCAAACATATCTAATATACTTTACTCGAAAAAATAATACTAAAGAGGAGAAAGTCAGAGAGGACGTAGAAGAAAAAGGGAAACGAGTCATGTTACTATTACATTTTCATACCAAACACCAACAGCAGTCCTACAACCACCAACATAAGATATTGCACAATGTCCTCCTTGCTAACTTCATCTACTTTTTGCTTCAACCAAAAAGAAGATATCATCTGCTACTCTCTCTCTCCTCTAGTTCTGAAGCCCGATCTCTACTCTGGATAAACTTTCATATGCATAACATGTTTTTTACGCTTGCCGCGGCTGCTACACAAAAGCTTATTCCATTGAAAAAATGAGTAAAACGTACTACTTATAATAATATGCCAGCTTGTGTGTATGTGTGTCTATTATAATTTTTACAACAAGTTTATTTGTAGTAACTTCATCTTTTCAAGCTGATCTGGTTTCATGTAGGGTATGTAGTCGCAGCAGCAGAAGCAGTGCAGGGCGTCTCTCTTTTTTTTGTATTTCAACAGACTATTGTGTTTTTTCTCTTCTTATCCGATATGCTACGATGACACTTTTTAAGAGTGTAAAAGATCACACAGTGCATGCATATTGTACTCATATATATTATGCAATTCAAGTTACACACTTTATTATGTTGATACGTAAAACCGACATTTTATAGTGTTCCACAATATGGATGGTGCTATTAAAGTATAAAATGTGTGGATAGAAATAAGTATCAAGTAAAACGCATAAAAATAGGGTGGATGATAATATATGCACGGAAGAAAAGCAAAACTATTTGTTTAGTATATGCATATACATTTTTGCAGCCTTCGCGAGAAAAACTCTTTTCTCTGTCACTCAAAATATATGAACATGACTATGTGAGCCCACACAGTTATTTTTTTCATTCTTCCGCTTTTCCCTCCATATTCAGGGCAACATAACATATCCTTTTTTGACAGAACCCTTCTGCTGGTGCTTCTACTGCTGTTCACCATGTGCTGTAAAAAGAACACACATACAAGAGTGAAAGTAAAAATAGGGATAAACTATTTCTTCTTCTTCTTCTTAGGCTAAAGTTTTTTTTTGTAAAATCGGTAAAATAAGGAGGAATGAAGCAAATAAACCAGTCATCATCATAGAATATGATATGTTCTCTCCTTCTTTTCCCCTCTCCCACACATACGCAGACAAAGAAAGTGAGAGAAATTGAGAGAGTCAAAGAGTCACATATGCTTTAAACACATGGCATAAGTATAAAAAGAGTCAAGTCAAGCTCTTATTTTTACTGGGACGGATCCTTTAACCCTTTTTATACTCTTGATTCACTTTCTCTTCTCGCTACTCCCGCGTTGACTTTAGTGACTTTACCCACTATCACTTTTCTTTTACTGGCTATATTTGAACCTCAAAAAAAGTTAAGCCAGAAAAAATAAGGAATTTTCCCCTCCAGAATGCATTTTCTGATATAAAAGGCCATAAACCAAAAAAGTGTATTATATATAGACACAAAGATGGAACTTGTGAAATCAAAGTGTCACATCAACCAATTGCGAAAACTCTTTTCTTTCAACTTGCAGCATGTAGCCACTTCGTCAACCGAGAGAAAAGTATGAGGAAGAACAAGAAGTAAACTCACTCAGCCAGTACTTTCTATATATCTATTCTATATTTACGAATCCAGAGAAAACAGTGGTTCGTTTGAGGGGATAATACCACGTAAAGGAAAAAGTCAACCAACTCTACAGAAAAAAATGAGACGAGAGTAAAGAAAAAGTAGTTACAATGTTATATGAAAGTAGAATCACCTACTTGTACTCTTGTGTGCAAAAAAATGTCCAAAAGAAGAAAAAAGACTTAGGAAGGGAGAAGAAAAGTATTTTCTGTTTCAGTGTGTAGAATGTGTACAGCGTGAGACAGAAAGAGAAAGAGTAATGTAAAGCCCTGTGTAAAATTGTCGGATGCACTGCTCCAGCACTGTCCACATTGTCTCTTCTTGTATCATTTCCCTCCATTGCTCCCTTCTCTTTTATTTTTCTGGCTTGGTCTGGCCTGACATGCCATATTATTTGAAGCAGAGCAACATTCATTCAGTATTCTCTTTTCTTTGTATCCTTGGCCCTTTTGCTGTGCAGCTTCCTCTCTCCTTTTTTGTTTTTACTCATTCAATTCTTTCTACTTCTTTTTTCTGGTATTATTTTTCTCCGTACTTCTTGTTCTTCATCATGTCTGCCTTCATACCAAGTTTTTTACCCTTACGTTTTTTTCTTCTTTTTTCATCCTCTTTTTCTCTCTCCCTCGGTTTCCCAGAAGAACAAAGCGACTAACACTATCACAACACGTTAATATATATCATTTTATCAAGTGCTCCCCAACTTGAGGTTGGTTAAGCAGGGTATAGACATAACAGCTACACACGATATCATCCAACTTTCACTCAAGGAGCTAAGATATATATGGAAATAGATAGATGGATACATCGTTCTGCTGTAATACACAAAAGGGAGCATACATGAGCGCGAAGAGAGAAAAGTCATAGATTCTGCATGCAAATCGAATTCAAAGAAGACTGACGAGAATAAAGAGTCACTTTGGGACAAGGCCTAGATATAACATGCATGTATAGTACAAGAAAATACATTTTTGCTGTGTATCTAGGTACTTTATTACATCGGTCACACATACCATACCAATAAGAGAAACAGAAAAAATATATTGCATTTTACTTAGTTTTCCCAACGAGAAGCATCTTCTACATCTTACATGAACCAAAAAACTAATAGTAATATTAACAAGATGAAGAGTATGCATGTGAGAACATGTTATACAACAGCTACACAAATTTATACGCTTTGTATACATTTTATAGAAGGATGTAAGAAAAACTCGACTGGGCATTTTCCAAGATTGCATACATACATGCTCACATCACATCATCCTCCTTTCTCTCCTCTTTTCTCTTTATTGGACACCACCACCAACACAATCGTCAAGCGTTTTAAGTTTCCCTTGTCATTGTCCTGTACAAAGGAATGGAATAGAAGAAAGAACAACGGCGAAAAGAGAGAAAGAAAAAACGAGGGACTACTACGATCGAAGAAAGCACAAGTTGCCTCTGCTTGTCTCGTTGAGCTGTTGAACTCGAGCCTGTGCAGCAAAAAGGAACCAAGAAAATAAAATGTATTGGTTGTGTTCAAATGTGTTTTTGTATGATGTTCTCTAGAATGGAAGGATATGCATGCGTTAAGGTTTTGGCATCTTTTAAAATGCACAATGCATTAACACACACATACATACCATCACACACGTCTTTGATGTAAAAAAGCATATTATGGAAGTGTATAATGTTTTCATGTGTGCTCACAATCCAGAACCGAATAAAAGTGCATGACTATCTTATTGTCTATGAATTGTGAGCACCGATCAGTTGAATTTACTCAGAAGTAAAGTTTAGTTAAGATAACCTGCTAAGTTTTTTAAAAAACCCTTTTACTTTGAATAATATTGAGGTGTTCGCAAAAAGTTTCTCAATCATCAAAAATGCATCTACTTTTGACATATATGTGGTTAGGTCATGAATCTACGACCCCATAAAACATGATCGTTTGTCTATTATACATGAAATGAAGCATGATATACATACAAATAAAAGGTGAAACAGGAAAATGAAAAAGGAACAATCAAAAAACTTCGTTTCAAATTTAATTCAATGAAACAGTTTTCAAGGTTTTATTCAGCTTCGCAACACTTATTAATACTATTTACCTACAACCTAGTATGTTATGTAGTTTTAAGTTATCAACACCTGCTAGTGGTGGATACAATCTTTTCGGTTTACATTAAAATACCTAATACTTTGCTTATTAGCATTTTCACTATCATCTTATAAGTCTTCAGTCTCAAAACTATCTCTTCTCTACATTTGTTTATATCGGTTTTCTGCCCCTGAAAACTTCACCTATACTATGAAAACGAACCCTCTCATGTATACATACTAATTACAAAGAACTGTATTAAATTCTTTTCCAAAACTAACATTATTTGTAGTTTGATATCTAAAGACACACACCTATCCTAGTTTACACTCGATAGTACCAACTATATCAGAAAAGGTTATTCCAAGTGTAGCAATTTGAATGAATTGCAGCTACATTTAGCTTCATTACAATAAGTCATTCTGAAAATTTCCAATTTATTTTCAGAGAAAGAGACAGGAAAGAGGATAAATATAGCAAGCCACCAGTACCACCAACCAGTGCCACTGCCTTGCTCGAGCCACCATCAGCGCCGTAAGTACCACTAAATATATACAAGTCATCCGAAAAATATGATATAGCTGATCTTCTTCCTTCCTCTTACTGTTCAGAAAGAAAGAGGGAGAAAGCTCAAAATATCCGGCTGGCATTACCATTCCTCTTGATGTAATGTAATCCAATGCAAACTAATGTGATGCAATGTAGACCAGCTGGCTAAGCCCGTATAACCACTTGCTCCCATAAAATACATGTAAAATACAAGCACGCTTTTCTTCCTCCTCGTCATAATCATGCCCACAAGCCTATAGCAAGTACGTCCATCATGACAGCTCCATTCTACATCTCTCCATACAGTAGGTAGGTAGCTGAGAGTATCAATACATGGAAACACAATGTACCTATGCACTTTGCCCACATTTTCGAAACGTGCTCCACCACAGCACAATGTGCAGAAAGTGAACATTATGTTAACTAAGAGACTTTTGGAATTTGATTGTGCTAAATAATATCTTCTTGTGTGTATACATCAGAAAAACCTCATTTTATGCTTTCCCAGGCAATGCACAATAAAGTTTCCTGCGTCTTCCATTGCCATGAATATATACACACAATATTTGGTGGGAATATAAAAAACAGCAGCAGAGTGCATATAGTTACTTCTACATTTGCCCAAAAATACTACTATGAACTGTTAGAAGGAAGCTTTTTCCTTTCATTTCTCTCTTTCTCTGAGAGAGCACATTCATTGATCATAATATAAGTTGGGTGGGATACATGCATAATTAAGTAGCTAAATTATGAGTCCACAAGACCTTGGTTTTCATTTCTCTGGCGGACTTGTTCCCATGCTTGCATGCACGCTTTCTTTCTCCTTTCTAGATAGTAAAGTGATGGCATTATTATTATGGTGGTTGTGGCAAACGAGGAAAGCGACGGGAAAACTTGAATTGCATGAGAGATATTTCGTTCTAGTTTTTACTCTTTTTCTCATCCTATAGAACAAAGCTTGCATGCACAGTACTCAATCTGCTAATATAAAATGTGTGATTGCTGACGATGATGGTGAAACCTGCGTATAGATATGATTTTATTCATGAGTTTCTCTTCCTCCATGGTCGGAAGTATTTTGTGTGAAAGGTGTGCGCACAGTATGAGCTGCAAAAATGGTTTGGTTCATCATAAACTCTGGAGTGAAAGGGACGTGTATCTAATTCAGTGAAAAGGGGATCATCAGAGCGATGCTGTGATGAAATTCCTGGTATCTGTTTGCACTAAAGTAGTACTAATATCTAGCTTCCTGTTTGGCCATAATACAACCACAAACTCACACAGAGAGCTCACCTTCTTTCATGGACTCAGGGTCATTCACATTTACCATCACGATGAGCCCCAACATCGATGCATTATGTACACACATAGGTAGACTATTGTGCGTGGAGAAGCAATTATGTCAACTAATTTGACATTATTACACAAATTACCACGTATGCATCAAGTCGTCAAAAGTGAATTGATACTTTTGAAATTATCTATAATATTTTGCTTCACGCCCCGTATATACATACCTCTAATTGTACTGAAGCTAGTCTAAACCCCTTGAATTAATGATAACTAATCCCAGTTTGTTTATGGCTCATGGTTTTTACCACAATAACAGATTAGCATAGGGAATGAAAACATCCTTCAGCGCCTTTGATAACATTGTTACATATATTTCTAACTTGGATATTTATAGCATTTCCAGATAATTTGATAATAAGTCTAAAACCATAAGCATCCAGCCATCCAGCTTAAAAAACTTGTTTTGTTATGCATATAGTTCAGAAAACATTATTTATATACACTTATGCATATTGTACGTGTTAAGTATAGGTATGCAGTTAATTTTGTTCACACAATAGTACTTAAAACGACACACTTCGTTGGCTTGTAACAAAACCCATAGATTTAATATTACATACATTATACATCAATATTGGATATAACATGGCCTTATGCATACATAAGTAAACAATAGAAACGTGATTTCTGTTTTTCCAACATACGACATGGCAATGTGGCACTGTCTTTTCTACAACTTACCACACCACGTGATGGTAGTGATGTGATAATTCCAGCACCAATATACTACACTCATCCAACAGCGTTTCCTCTTCTCATCGATATCATACCATTACCGTTTCCAATACTGTAAGTGTGTAGGGGAAAGGGGAATGGCAGAAACTAAAAGGAGAATGAGAGGAGAAAACGAGAGACGGAGAAAAGACGATATAGCTGGTAAAAGAGAGGTAATCTCGTAAAGACAGACATCTAAATCTTTTCTCCCTTTTCTCTTTTCCTGAGCGCATTATTCTTGCTTTCTTTTCAGAGAGAAATAAAAAAGAAGGTCCTCCTCTGATGCTACACACAGCTCCTGTTCTACTCTTTCTTCCGTTTTCTCTCTCATCCCCGTTCTTGTCTCCTTCAGGAGAGGAGAAAAAAAGCCGGTAGGAATTGAAAGAAAAAATTAAGGTGAGTGTATACACGAGAATGTGAGTGTGTGTATGAATATGCCAAAGGTTTTTTATCGAAATATCCTGAGGAAGGAATTCCATTCTATGGTATGATAGTAGACGAGAGGAGTACGAAGCGGATGATAGCGGCTCCAATAAAATATTCAAATGGCTAATCGATGAGAATCTCTTGTATTTTTTGTAAGCAAAAGAAAAGGGAAAAGTGCAAGGGAAGAAGTGGTAAATGTAATGTAAAGAGGTAAAGATCTTTCCCAAGACATGTTACAACATGGCAGCTAATACAGTATAGATGCTATATATTTACATATATTGTTTTTCTCGTTGAATTTAAGCCCTCTATTTTAGGGTATGTGTGTATATTCATAACGATAATAATAATAAGTTTATATACAGAAACAAGATATTATTATGCTTGCATTCAAGTGAGTCTTTTTCTCTCCTGGCTCCGTTTCATTTCTGCTTGTCCAAGTGGCAAGAATAAGCGAGCGATTGAACCAGAAAAACCTGAAAGATCTCTCAATAATAGCAAAATAGTGCCTAGTGACTCGTCTGTTCAGTTGAGTATAAAGAAGTAGGCTCAGAGAGACTCACACACACACACGACTTTCTCGCTGCCAAGGTTGGTTTGCCTCTGTGCAACTATGCACACTTGTGCTGCTGCTTCCTACCATCAAACCGATTCTTTTCATCGGAATATAATATTACAAGACTCCTCTTTCTCTTCGTCTTCATCTTCTTCGCGGAATAAAATAACGAACAAGAAGGCCCACTCACTATCTTGTTCACCCTTCTTGCATAAAATACTCCTTATCAAAGTATTACGCCAGCAGACTCAAACACACACTTTCTCCTTCAAATACACACAAGCCACACAAAGTAGTAAAATTTCACATGAGAAGAAAAACCACCTTTCATCGTTCATGTCGAAAATGGATCCTTTTATACCGATACAGAGAATCATACATTTTATATATATCCTAATACTTATATTCTAAGGTCTTCTTTGAGGTAATAATAATAATAATAATCGTGGTATGTGTATTTTTTTTTTATATAAATACATATAAATGCTCTGTATATATTATCCCATATTATGATCATCGTTATCATCACCAGCATCGCTTTCGAATCGGCATGCATAAAAAACGAAACCAAGTCAATGATTCCTCTTCATCCTCGTTTTGCCGCTGCTGCTGCTGCCGCCAGCTCACTTTTCCTCTCCCCACAGAAAATGGTGAATTGACTTGGTTTTCGTGGTGTCGGCGGTGGAGAACATATCAGCACACAAAGAGAAATGAGGACGATGACGCCTGGTCTGGCCTAGCACTCTCTATTATTTGTGCATATTAAGAGAGCAAGTGTGTGCATGTATGTGTGTGTTTGTACATAGGTTTCCACCAGTTTGCTATTTTCAAATGAACTTTTGACTTTGAACCAGAAGAAGAACAAGCCGGATTTTTGTTTGATAATGCGTGTGTATGTGTGTGTATGCCTGAGCACCGAGTGAGATTGGGAGATATTACTATGCTTCATATACTTTCATACATTTCTTCTCTCCCTCCATGATATTGTAATCTGCTCTCGTGTGGCAAGATACCATAAATTTTGCACTTGCTCAAGCAGCTTAATTCTCCCTGAATTCCGATAAAACTTTTTTTTCTCCGTTCCACCTAGGAAATTGTTCGAATTTATTTATCATCCATGGGGCTGATCATCGTCATCATTCACTTTACGTTCAGATTTAGTTTTTATGACATAGCATTACAGAGTGGGAGGGAGAAAATAATGCAAGCCCGTAAAAACTTTTCATCATCATTACAAGATATTATTTACCACTGCCACTAGCACTATCACCTCGCCACCATTTGAATTACAATAAGAGCATTACTAGCAAACAACCAACCACACACACACACACTGAGCTATAAATGATTGCAATGATGACGATGATGAGGTTGAGGTGAGCACTTTATAGGATTTTAGTGGGCATCCACCTTTGTTCATATGAGGTAGTTTGTGGTAAGCCAAACACTGGGAAATATAAGATACACACACACAACATGGCATATCATTATTATATCTCACCACACGGATTTATCATAGATAGGTTTGACCATGGGAAGTTAAAATGGCAATTGTAACATAAAATACAGAGAAACTGTTTTACAGAGGGGAAGAGAAAAGGCGAGAAGACAAATTTGTGTTTCATAGATTAAATACCACAAGAAAAACCTGGAATAATATATGGTTTAGTGTGTACATGGCTGCTTTGGCTATGTCATAAAATGTGTGAATTGTGTATTACATGGCATCAAAGACATGTGTTTGTGGTGAAGTAATATAGAATCAACGAGTGTAATGCAATATCTGTTTTCTTTCTTTCACTCTCTCTCTCTCTCTCTCTCTGTCGCTGTTTTTACCCTTTCTAGTTTTCTATCCACTTTTCATTTCACAGTTTTCAAGTGAAAAATGATTTCGGCTTGACTTGTGAATTGTTTATTATAGAATCTCTCACACTCTCACCACCACTCCTCAATGGTTTACTACATATGTGTGTGTGATCCTGTACTTTGTGTCGTTTGTGAGTGTAGTGGCCGTCTGTTTGTCTAAAGGTGAAACAAAAGCAATCAAAACAATTATAGAAGCCTTTGCCAACACATTTTCCTTCTTCCCTTGGGGATAATATTACATCCTGGCATTCGATCGTACGGCAGATATACACGCAACCTGAGACTACTACAAATGAACAGAGAAAGCACACAAGAAAAGCACTAGACTACGAGAACCGAAGAAGAAGGACTGCTGCGAGAGGCGAAAAAACGAAAGAAAAGATTACCTTTAAGCAAAAGCAAACTTTTACGTCCTTTCCTTCCAGCTACCTTTTATGCATGTAGAAAGTATATGGCCAAATAAACCATCTATTTTAGGCATCGTACATCCTCCTTTTTTACTACTATACTATATATTACGTTACAACCGACCGACCAGACAGACACTCTTGTTTACTACCATTGCATTGCCTTAGCTTGCTTTTTTGGTTTTAGCTTACAACCTTTTTTTATAACAAAGGAACACTCTGCTCTTCGTGTTCTTCAACAACAAGAGAAAGAGAGGACCTAGAGAATTCGACCATATTATTTTTTTTCTTTCATGGATCATAGTGGTGGCTGTGGGCCCATAGTAGTTTGAATGTGCAAGACAGGAAAGAAAGAAACGCGAGAGAATTCAATGAGATTTTACCATCCGCTGTTCTCAGCTCAATACGTCTAATGTGTAAGCTAGTAAAGGTAATAATAGTCATGCAATGTATATGCACAGAAACGATATGGCCCTACCAAAAGTTGTTTCACCTTCCGTTCCCTACACTTTTCACTTTTATACTTTCATAGAAAAAACCTACACATGTACACACACATACAAAACATACAAAATAGATATACACATGCATGCATGTACACAATAGATAGAGAAAAAAGTTTGTCCTACTTCCCATTTTCTTCCTCCTTTGAAAAAAGGAAAGAAAATGCAAGAACTTTAGTTTAGTGTTCTGCTGGTCCAACTTTTTCCACACAGCTTAACTCTCATTCTTCTTATATGAAAGTAGAGACAGAAGCAGAGCGGAGTTTCTTTTTTTCTCAGACGTTTGTTGCCTTCGTCGTCATTCCCTTGTTTCTTTTCTATTCACGTGCTTTTTGCCTTTTTTTCTTGTTACATTAGCATTAACAGTAAGTACAAGGAAATACCAGGAAAAGATACAAAAACGTGGGTATACTTACTAGTAGTATTTGTGTGGGGGTCGTGTCATGAAAAAACATGCTGTTGTTGATTACAGTGAAATGTGCAAGCATGAATGCATAGTGTACAAGATGGGGATTCTATCCTACGCGATTCAATATAAACTTAAAACCCACTTAAATAGTTTGATTAGCGAAAATAGTATCGCACGATATACAAATATACATTAAATGAGTTACATAACTGAGAAGCACGTGTGGAAAAAAGATACAACCAAGGTTAATGGGAATTACTTTCAGTTATTTTTATTCAACTTCTTCCTGAATTACTTTCAGCAAAGCTTAAAAGAAATATAAATACATACTAGTGGAGCGCAATTATATCAATCAGTGAGGCGTGATGATGTAAAAGCAGCAAAGTACACAGGATGAGTGACATTTCGACAATTTTTCACAATTGAACTGTCAAAATGCAGGACGAAATCAGAGTTGTCGGGAGTCATGAAGAGAAATGCATGATTGGAGAAAGTGATCTGATTTTCTTATTTTGGTTTTGTGTTTATACGTATGTTACAAAAATGTACGACTATTTTTGGTTTCCAGCATTTCCCTTTCCTGATTAGTATGGGCAAGATAGCACAAGACGAGAAACCTCTATCGTCATCAGAAAATAATGGAGTTTTTCTATTTACTTCTCTTGATACACTTTCTCTAGCTTCGAGTTGTTGTTGATGTTGACTAAAAGCTCAGTAAGAAGAAATAAAATGTAAGCTTTCACCGAAATTAAATAACAACAAAGATTTGCCCTTCAGCGAAATAATGTATAGCTGTTCTATAATGTTTCTTTCTCTGACTCCATATTCCACCTACACAGATTGCTCCAATTTGCTTATTTTTCTTCTCTCTAGCTGGGATACGAACAGAAAAAACGCTAAACTTTTACTGAGATGCTCCTTTTTATACTAAACTATATAGATACTCTTCTCTTTCGTGTTTTGAGTCAACAAAAAACGTTGATTACCCCTCTTCCTCTCTTCTTCTTCTCTCTCTCTCTCTCTCTCTCTCTCTCTTTCCTATCTCTCCAGTTGATGCTATCATCACATCATGATGAAGTGAAAGAAAACCGAGCAATTTGCTAAACTACGTAGAGATATGAATGTGTATATAGACACTACAAGATATAAATAGGAAATGTATTCCATAATAAATACGTATACTCCAACTACTCAACGCAGACGAAAAGTTATAGAAGGTAACATAAACGTTTAATTTGCATTTCATTGCATTTAGCAGCCAAATACAAGAAAAAAGACTACAGAATGTTTCTTTGTCAGTGAAAGATACCTATTTATACTTTTATACATATAAACGAGCTCATTCTAGTCATCATCATCATCATCACTGCCAGAGTCATTCTGAGACTTAAGAAGAAGAGCCATCTTCATTGAGATGGGCTTAGTGTAATACTCTCCTTTTCTTGGAAGAATAATATGTAGGCACAAAGCAGAACAGCCGAATAAGCAGGCTTCTGTTCTTGTTGCCCCTATCCTTCTCCAATATACTTTCTCCGCTGAGAGAAGGATTTTGCATTTGAAATGATTCCAGCTTGTAGTTAAAATTAGCAATCTACTCGATTCTCTACAAGCTATACGTATGCATCCAGACCTCGTTGATATTTTACATGATACAGTGTGGTGGCACATTTTCAAAAACGTTTCTCTTGCTGACTTGCTACCTAAAAAGGAGATGAAACTCCTTGACAAATAATCGAGAATCCTGTATTTATAGTGACAGCTATCCATAAAAACTATGTGTGCTATATGTTTTCGTGATTGGCAAACAGTATCTCTGTGTGCATCCTTATTATGTTCACTAATGAATATACCTTTCTTTTGTTTATCTTTGTAGAATTATATCATCCTCATCAGATTTTCTCGATAGTATTCCATATGCACATTTTTATGCTAGCATATATAAGTTATCGTAAAAATACTCAGTAGAAAAACGATGAGAAAAACATGGTTACTGATGATTATGTCCTGTTTTAATGAAAATTTCCCCATAACTGAAAAATTAGGTATTTGAGCAAGTTTGCTTTTTGTATTCTATGTTGAGCATCCATTTGAGTTTGTATTTGTTGCTGTGTGTTGCAAGATGCTTTTCCTCTCTGTTTTTCCTCCACTCCATACATCTTTCAACTCGAGCCATTCTCCAGAGAGGAACGACAGGGGAAGCTTAGCACTGGTAGTAGCAGAAATCACACACACAATATTAGGGACCTTTTGCTGACTGAAGCGCGACACTATTAGAGATACTAAAATTAGTTTTGCTTCTGCTGCTGGTACAACAACTAGTTTTTTTCTCTTTCACAAGCAATCTCACATCAGAGTGGAAAGCTCTCAAGCAAAATAAATGTCCATTTCCCTCTTCCTTTTACGAACTGACAACGAGAGTTTATATTGCAGGTGATGCAATAATGAGTAAACGATTACTCGCTCTCAGCACACACATAAGAGAAAAGCAGAGTACACAATTGAATGAGATTTTCACTCTTCCACTACTACAACTACTGTTGCTGCTGTTCTACCCGGAAAAAACAACAAACGATGCTTCTAACAAAACACGATGTTATAATATGCTCACCCGGCTTGGGTGATTTTGTAAGACAAGTGGTGGTGGTGGTTTGGTGTGGTGTCGTTATATTAGGCATTTATTATTATCATCATCACCACCACATGCACACACGCAAGAGCACCCGACGAATTACACAAGGAAAAATATATAGAGCCATATAAAAGGACAATATTTGAGAGAGTGGGGAAGACACGAGAAGAGGCGGTGTACATAACAAGTACTTTATTGCTACAATCCGCTTAAGAGGATATATACTGAGCTTTCTCTTTTTATTGAGCTGACTGAGTGCTATTCAGTGAAATAAGTGGTTGTGCTGGTGAGCGTATTCATTCATTCATGAACTTAGAGACAGATAGACAAATATGCTTCGAACTATACACAACATACAAATTATATTCCATCAAAGCTTACAAATACCACTACACCTATACCTACTGAAATTGCCACTATATAGCCATAGCCACCAATGAAAGGAATATTGACAGTACAAGTGTTGCGAGAGCGGGAGAAAGAGAGAGAAAGCGAGAGAGGATTTTATTAATTCAGCCTCACTGAAATTGGCATGTGAGACCCATAAACAGGAAGAATATTACCCAAT
>JAQIXW010000869.1:0-23777 GCA_034700685.1 Willowsia buskii
ACGTAATTTTTTCCTGTAATTTAATTGTAATTTAAATACATGTAATTAAATTACTGTAATTGATGCGGAAGTGTGCATGTATGTATGAAGGGTGCCCTAGGGTTTCTATTCTCATTTTCTTATAGGGATGCTAACATTTATAATGAAAATTTCACTGTACCATTTATCTTTTTTATTTCCTGAAATATTATGAATTTATCTTAGAATTTTATTCGTATATTTTTAGTTTCATATGCTTATATAATGTCACATATATACATGCTGGATGCAACTTTGATTTATTTCTGTCCTGTGAATACTAGGAGTGCACCGCCCACATTCTTCAATGTAGAACATCCAGGACAGAGAAATATATAAAATTTTGTAAAAGTTGCATGAACGTAGGTACGTAACTCAGTTTTAAAAATTATGTAACGCAACTTTTCTCGACATATGCTGAAAATTCAAGTATAAAGTGAATGTGGCCGACATCTCATACACTCTTCCTCATTTCTGTATGTGCAATGAAAACAGTTGTATTTCTAGGTTTTTAAGCAGAAAAAAAACCATTTTATTATCTTTTCTCTACAAGTCTGGTAGTTTTGATGCTTCTTTACGGTTGAAAATATAACGTTGCTGCATTTGTTTCCTTATTGTCGAGAGGAGCTTCCTTACTTCCACGTTTGTTGTTGTTTGGGAAAAGATAGATTGATGACAATGTCCCTAAAGGGCTCATGCAGTGGAGTATGTAAAGAAGAGACGCATTAAAGCGGAAAAGTAAGTTAGCATACAAATGCATGCTACTATGTAGGTATGCTATTACAGCTTATCTCTCACACAAACACGTATGTTTATGGAAGAAGAACAATATTGTGCAGTTGGGACCGCAGAGAAGAGAGCAGGAAGAGAGAAACGATGGCTTTCATTTCGCTGATCCCCTTTGCTTGCTCAAACACTTTTCAGCTATTTGTTTGTTCAGCAAAAGGAGATCCTATACATGCAGTGAAATCCACCAAAATGTTTGTGATGATGATGATGATGTAATATCTTCATATTCTTTCCCCTGTAAAACAAATACAAATACTTGTTTTCAAAATATCTCGTGACATTTTTGTAGCTGTGGCTCATATACAAAGTATGACTTGTTTCAGCAGGTTTACTTTAATTGTAAGTAGGTACTTCATCTTTAGGCATGTTCAAAAGAAACATAGTATTCAGTCCTTTAATATTTTTCTTTCCTTGTTTCCATATATCAACGCTCAATATCATGTCCTGTTCGTGACAAAGCCCAAAATTGTTGCAATTGGGCAACTCTTTTGTCAACGACAGCTCGGTTGTAGTAGACATGATGGTTATTGCTAGAGGCTAGGGTAATCGTGGAGTTCACTACATATTTATATTTATGTTTGAACGTGGTAATTTGATTCACTTCATCACCTGCACATCCAAGTATCATTGTCACAAGTTTCCTGAGTAGGTACACGTAATATGTTCAGAATTATACACTCAGTTTTACTGACAAACACGAACACGTTTGGCTGCCACATTGTTTCGTGATATTTATTTAGTGTAAAATTACTGCATTCTATAAAGATTATATAATAGTGGGCCGATAGCATATTATTATTTTAGATAAAACATGAAGACTAAAATACATATTGCACAACACACTACATATAAGGAAGGTATTGTAAAGCATCAAGTGCGTGACTAACACTTTACTTTATTTCGCAATGCTATATCGACTAATACAGAGGGTTTGCATTCCCTTTGCGAATAAGCAGTTGTTGTAAATTTTCATTTTCGGCTAATGGAAATGAGCCAATTTACAGCGATGATGAAAAATAATATGCTTGCTTATTACACTACATAAAAAGAACGAAATAAATTCTTAAATTGCTTTTGCAGACACACTTATATTACTGAATAACAATAAGCCTTTATGATCTATCAAGCTTTACGGCACCAGTTGAAAATTGTGTTTTTATTATAAACAATACACTCACAATCCAGTGTTGGTTTTTCCTCTTGTTGTATCAAAAACCAGTGAAAAAGGCGTGTCGACAACATCATGTACCTACTAAAAGCTACCACAGCACTTCCCTTTCTTATGTATGCGTTATTATGATGCATTTAACGCTGTGCCAGAGAAGCACGAAAAGGAATTTTTTGGCATCGCTCAAACTCGTCTGCAATATTCTTGTCTAAGAATAAGCATCGCAGTGATGGAGAAATTGCCTTACACGCATACTTTCTTTTACACTTTCAGCCAAAGTGAAAACTGTTCTCACTTAAGGTTCCGGTCTATAACTGAAGTTCGTTAGTCTAGTCTCTATATCTCTCTTTGTGTAAAAAGCTCATTTAATGATGACTGCTCCCTCTACATAAGAAGAATATCAACATTAAGCGAGACTACAAAGAGTTCAAACAACAAAGGGTTAATGCAGCTAAAACTGAGCAGAGGTTTTCAATGAGTTACTTTTCATCTGTTTGGCTCAGCCATATGGAATGTGGCTCATACATAATACACACATTAAACATTGTTGCTTCATGGTGCGCAGCATGTGTAATGGTGCAGATTATTGTCTAAGATTGTGTACAAAGATATACCACTGGAGAACTTCACTCCACACTTGGGAAAATTGTTTTTGGCGAAAAATCTGTTTCCTCATATTTTTTGTCTTGTCTCATTCTTGTGATTTCTCCAAGAGAAATAGAAAAGTACTAATAAACCACTGTTCTACAAGATGACCGAAAGGGCTGGCCATTAACGCAAGACACGTAACTATGTATATATGTGTAGATGCGCTTAAAAGTATATTGCTGAGGTGGCTGAACCAATGTTGTCACGCGCATAGAAAATGTTATTTTTATTTTTTTTTACGAAAAGCAATAAAATATCCATAATAATAACAGAGTGATATTACTCGAAACGGAAAGGGAAAAAATGAAAGAAAACGAGTAGACCAAAATATGGGACTAGAGAGTAGCTGTGCTACAATCTTCTTTTCACTATCTTTCCCATCATGTGTGGTACTCCCACATAAGATACATAAATATCGTAGGAAGCATCTGCGGTAAAAAATGCAGGCAAAATATAGTTCTTATATGTAAAGCAATGTTGGAAGCGCCAAAAACACCATATTTTATCATCATTTTGTACGCCACCAGTGTCTATCCGAAAGACATGAAACCTTCCACATGGTACATTTCCTTTAGGAAAAAGCGCGTTGACATCCAGAGTAATATCCAATAAATATTTCACATGAATCCCCGATTCTTGTTTTCTGAGTCTTTTATACTTTCTTTCCAGTGGCCTTTTGAATTTCGTGCATTCTTCCAGATAGTTTTACTCTTTTTCTTCACATAAATTCTTGTTCAATTACAATAAAACGTGAATGACCGTTCCCGTCTACGTTAAAGTACGAAAAGCAAGGGAGCTTGAAAATGCAGACGAACCAATAATGTATTATTGCTTGAGGATACCCAAACTCTATAGGCAGTATCATGAATAGTTTAATATATATTGTATCATGCATGATTCGGATGATGATGGACATCTCCATATTTATCATGCATACTAGAAAAAATATTAAATGTCAGCAGCAAGTCTGTGAACAAATACAAGAAATTTATGATACATATCCCTGCATATTCATAAAAATAATATGTTTATTATGCATAGATGGATCATTTGAATGCTTAGATTTAGCACGTTTCCATCTGAATTGTCTCTAACACCTGTGTTTAGTTAAGGATTTAAATAAAAGGATTGTAAATACATTCCATGATGAAAAACAAAAAGTGCAGGGTACAAGCAAAAATAACATTTCAAATAAAACGTGTCAAATCCTTTTTATCAAAACTCCATTTTCCCAGCATTAAATAAATCTTTTCCGGGAAAATGTCTTTAAAACGTATATAGAGAAGTTCTATTTATTATTAAAAGGTCGAATGATTTTGCTCTTTTCATCTTCTGTGTTGTTGTAGATTTTGCATGAAAATGCCTTTAAATTGAGTGCAGAAAGTGGATCGGGGAAAATTGAGAAAGAGATCAAATGAAGGACAAACGTGCCAGTTATTATCTCGAAAGTCATTTTCTACTGGGGAAAGTGAAAGTAGCTTTCACCACAGCCTTTATCCTATTTCCCTTGTGACCAACATAGAGCAACTAGCACCGTCTGTCTTTGGTGTAATACTTTGGAAAAAGTAGAAGCTACCTAGATAATATGGCCGCTCCTTTAGGTAGTTGGCTTTCCATAAACGTTCTTCTATACCTTCTTCATTATTCTTAGACTTTCGACTTCTTGCATGTATTCAAATGGAAGTTAACATATAGAAAATATCTATGATGAGCTGGCATGGTTAAACTCTGCCAGTATTTTTATAATATACATTAGACTAGCTCCTTCTGTTCCTTTTGATTTTGGTCGAGAGTTTTTCTCACATGAGAAGAAAATTATGGAAGGGTGTAATTTCTGGAGAATAAAGAGGTGGCTGGCCGTGTCACCTCTTCACTCCCTTTCCCTTTCTCGTATTCCAACTGCTACAACTTATATAAGTAAAACAAGCATACACTTGAAAGTTCCATTCATTGTTTGGTGTGGTAAAGCAAACGTTATCGTTTTGGTATGCTGCACCTATAAAATAATTTTAAAGGGTTCTTTTTAATACCATCTTCACAAAGTCTTTAAATTACAGTCAAGTTTATGACACACTTTTAAAGCGTTTTTATCCAGCCTTTTCCCTTTTATTTCAGTAGTTTTACTCTGCTTCCATACACACACAGAGTCTCTCTCCACTTGAGTGGGTCTCAAACGAACAACTCATGAAGTCTTTTGCCATCACCAGCACCATCGCCTCTTCCACTATTAATTTGAGTTTTCTATACTGATCAAGAGTGTACAATATCATATATATGCTCCCCTACATGCAATATTACTACTTGAGGTGATGAAAACTAAAAATGACGAAGTTCATCGCTTTATTTATATATACATAGCTCACAATAATAGAACCTTGTAAAATTAGATCATTGATCTTGCCTTTTGCGTGGTTAAAAAACACTCGATAATAAAAAGCTCATATCACTTCATACAAACACACAACTGTTTTCCGTGTGAATTAGAGAAGTAGTTTTGTGCAAAGTATTTTGTGTCTCCAGACTACAGACTTATATATGACTTTATAAGAAACTAGAAGCTAGAGAAAGTATGTTGGTGAGTCGAATGTGAGGACGCTTCCTTGAGAAAGAAAACACTTGGCCAAGTCTTCGCTTTTCGCGTACTCGTGTCCCAGTCCCTTCTTCTTCTTTCCCTTCACAGTTGGAATTAACTTCATCTCAATTCTTTGTCCGTATCTTCAATGGTGTTGTTCTAGTTCTGAAACATACAGAGGTTATAGGTATACAATACACATACATAGTATTTCCCACCAAAGGCTACATATATTATATAGCTGTTAAGTATGGGGTAAATCAGTCTCGCTAATCAGCTTAGAAAACTTCATACATTTTCAATGAGTTCACATTTTCACTTTGGCATTACCCAAGCCACACCTTTTGTCCTTCTATTTCTCTTTCGTTGCCTGCTTATTTGATAGGAGATATTGATACATAGATGGCAATCGAGCAAGCAAATTAATTATATTGTTTTGGAGTTACAAGATCTGATGGTTGGAGCGGAGATTCACTTTTAATACCACCTTTAACTTCTCATTATTCGTTTTGCTGTAATTTTTACAGTTCATCGAAGCAATAACTTTCAATAATGAAAAAAATTGATATTGTTTACACAACAATAATTCATTCTTCGGATTCGTCGTAATCGTAAACAATATTACAATATTCGAATTCCAGCTACATCAACGAGACTGATGCGCAAATGATGCGTGCATTTATAAAAAATAAAAAAATACTATTTTCAGCAAACTGTTCTCACAAATACTTAAGAGAAAGATATAATATATTTTGTGTCTTCGCATGAAATATGTATGAATTATTCTATGTAAACACTAAATACTTTGTAGGCCTTTAAATTCCCGAATGTAAACTTGTAATGCATAAGGCCAGATTGTGGGAAAGTAAGTTGGGGAGAGGTTTTCCACATGGTTAATCTTTGATGGGATGCAATAAAACGGGATGACTTAAAACTCTCCGAAAATCAAACGTCGACTAAGCTGACGTCAAACAAATGCGCGATTGGTGCCCTTTTGTAGCCTTCTGTGCTTGTGATTATGAAAATAACCTCTATATAGTTTTCCAATTTTTATTTTGCCCCAAAGCGGACAACATTCATTTCAGACTTTAAAGCAATATTATTTGTGCTAAATAGTAAACCCACAGAGCTTTGGGAGGTAAACTAGAAAACACAAAAGCCACAAATGCAACAATGGAGGGCTATTATTATAAACATGATCAATAGCAGAAAAAAGTAAAGCAATTGGATACAACACATTCGGAGCTTATTTTCTTGGTTGTCTGTCCAATATATTTCTGCTATATATTTAATTCATGTGTGTATTACAAGTTTTTAAACTTAATACCGTAGTAGTACACATTTTGTTGCCCTTTCCAATGTTTTTGTCCTTGCTTGCAGCATAAATGAACACAACAACAAGCCTTACACGTTTCCCCCTACTCCTCTAATTCTACCTTGTCAAGTAGATAAGTTTGCCAATGAATCAACAATTTACCACTGGCCTTGTTGACTAACTAGAAAGTAGAACTTACCCCATAAAATCCTAGATGTTTATTGCTCCAACATGTTTCTCTATAATAATTACATACATATATTATTACTATACTGTATGATTTAGCTACAAAAATTCACCAAGAAAGAAACAGATGCACCGCTGTACACAGCCAAAGTTAAATTACTGGTAAACTACAGTTCGGAAGCTAGACCAAGATTGTTAAACTCCGTCATTGTTGTTGTCAAGTGTCGAACAAATGTTAAACTATTTTCTATCGAGAAGAGTTTAATGTAGTCAGCAGTATTCTCTTGTTTGTTTGCAAACAAATACAGCAACACCACGCATATGTATATCTAATTATAGGTTTTTGATGGTATACAAAGTCCATGGTCTTCCTCATAGTACGTTGTCCGTTCTAGTCCATTTATGCGATTTCACCGTCTCTAGCCGTGGAATCCTTTAGGTTCGTCGTTCTACTATATAGTGCGTGGTTGTTTGTTTGTATTTGTATAGTACTTGGGTCGACATGTATACATAAAGCTCTTGAAATGTGTTGAATAATATACATTAAAAAGAAAAAAACTCGTTTGCAACAAACATGCTAGTGTTCACTCTCTATATATAGGAGAATGAAATGGAAAGAGAGGGAGAAAGCTCTCCACTAAACATACTATAAATGTTCCGGTAAATATAGCAAAGAATACACAATATCATGTTTAGTGGTGTTTACTTTGTTAGTTCTTCTTCTCTACTTACTGATTATCATGCCTTACTGATGATGCCACTAGAGAAGGACATATTATGTATGTTTCATTATAGATTCCTTCCTTATATATGCACTCTTTCTCCTCCTTCACATTTTTTTGTCCAAAGGCACTCGATACTTGCTTTGGTAAGCATAATAGGAAAACGATACGGCAGGTCTGTGTATTTTATTGCAGGTTTATGGACTGAATCTAAGTACTTTTACAGGTCTTTTCTAGTTAGCTCTCATGTTTCTTATTCTCTACAACTTCTCATCGTTTGCTCTTGCTGGATATTAGAAAAAAAGTAGGAACAGAGAGAGGGAGAATGAAAAGTAATCTTGCGAGCGTATGCTTTAATATGGACCTGGCCTCCGACTTTTCTTTTACTTTTTGATGCTTTCTCAATGCACTACGAGCAAAAATGGAGTTGAGAAAACATTCCATGTTATATGAAAAGTTGGATAAAAAGAATGAATTCCTAGGGAATTCGATAAGGAAATGTTAAAGAAATGAGATGAGCCTACCACACACGACGGCAACGTTGTAACCAAAAACCTAGTATCGTGCCACGCATCTTTTTGTTCGATGATGGTAATGCTTATTCATGCTCCTTTTCCGAAAGGATAGTAACAAAAGGGATACATAAATACAGAGAAGGGTCTTGCATAAATATATGTATTCAGACATTTATGTTTAGAGTAGCTAACTAGCCTCTTCCAATGGAATGGTAGCCGCATCCGTGGTTTCAGTGAACTTAAGACTCGGAAGCGTATATCTGTAATATAGCTACTTATAGAATACGCTGCGAGAACTTGTGGAGTCATTTTGAAAACTACTTGTACCATCTCTCGGTTCAATATAAGGGTAGCGAGTGCGTAGGAACGAAAACTTCGTTAATCCAAGTAGGAAGCCATCAATATCCTATTCAAAAGGAAAATTCCTCTTCCAAAACTAAAATGATGTTCGCTTACATAAAATCTGTGGGTTTGGTCGGTTCCCGCTTTATTTTTTCGCTTGCACAGCAACTAATGCGTGAGTTTACTTACGGCAAGCATATTATTACACGTACATAAACCCACGGTTATTGAATCCGTTCATCTTGAATGAAATATTTGTTCGAGTTTTCTCCCCTAATCTATTCAATCTGGTGTGGGTATATTGGAGATCACAAAACATATAAGACGTGAATGGGATAGGATATTCTAAATAAAGTTGCTAGAAATGGCACATGTTATGCTATCAGTTAGGACGCACAATGCACCAACTTGTTTGTGTGTGTGTGTTTTTTTTTTCTGGCGCAAATGATAGCAAAAACGACACATTTAATAGATGCGTACGTTTGCCCTTTATATTGTGTAGTAATGTTTCCTTTTTAAAGATACTTATACGTATATTTTTGATCCAAACAGTGTTATATTAATGCCGTATAAAGTACATAGTAGAACGATATTGCACGTTTACATGTACTGAACGAACATAAAGTAGTTGTTCGCAGTGACTTGTTTCCTTCCTCGAATATCCAAAGGACGACTACCCAAGCAGTATTCTGACTTTCCCCATCAACCCATTTCCAGCGTTATAAAGTGCAGAAAAGCACAAACACAACTTTATATATCCGAGGATGATAGAAACTAGAATATAACAGTCTAGTATGCCCATGTTTTCCATTACGAGGGAGAAAGACAAAAAGAGAAACATTACTCTCTTTCTCTTTTCATATTACTATTAGTTTAGTATGATTACAAGGTCTGCGACTTCTACTACAAGTGTGATGACGATGATGACTACTACTAGTACAACTTGACAAGAAACTTTTTTCTATTTTTTTTTTCATTCCAATCTGACTTTTGCCGTTGCCTCTGTCGCTATTTCAGTCTCTTGTCTTATGATGAGCATACATACATAATATCTCATGAGACATCTCATATGAAAGAGCATGAGAAGTTGTGCACACACTGTGAGCCCTTTAAAGATAGCTTCAACGTTGAAGCCCCAGTGCAGTAAGCGCAATGCATGTGTGCGAAAGCGCTTTCTCTCTTTTCCTTCACGTTTGCTGTGGCTTCTGTAAGAGAGCTAGAGCTGCTCCATGCTCGAATCAATACTTGTTTGGTTAGGGTTGCGCTGGACAGGGCTGCGCAATGGTCTACATATAATAACAAGCTCGCATACTGCTCTTATATAAGTCATATGATGAATGTATGCGAAAAGTTGGAGGAAAAACTATGTTGCTGCTGTTATATATAGCACACGCTACTTCAAAGGAGACATACACTGTTGTGTAAAAAGCGAAGCCATATCTAGCTTAATAGCAGCAGAAAAGGAAGAAAGTCCAAACCACCACCTGCAATAATATGTGAAGGCATAGTAGAGGCAAAGAATACTGCTGAGATATGCTACTTAACAACGTCTATTACAGTTACTTCAACGCAACGACGTTCGAGAAGCTCGGATCTTTGCTGTCAGCCAACATAGTCAGCTCTCTATAGGTTCATGGTGTTGAACTCGCATGATAACTGTAGGAAGGCATCAGATGAACGGCATACATTGCCTGCGTATACTTCCCATACAGTGAACTTTCTCTTGTTAAACGTGCTGCCGTATACGTTCTCGTAGTTGCTGAAGTACGTAAAACCGTGGAAAGTTGAATTTAGAAGAGGTGAAAAAGCTTTCCGCTATATATTACTACTACTAACTACGGAATGCACTTATAAAGCAGAAGGAAAATATTCTCCGTACAGCGTTCACTGTCAGAATACATATAGGAGAAAGTATGTTCGTTTAAAGTTGTCCTCTCGTTTCCCCGTTATTTCCATCGTGCCTACTGCATGCACAAAAATACATGGGCCGACAATATTCATTACAAAATACTGTATGCAGTAGGGTTATCGGCTAAAAAAGAATTTTCTTTCCTGTACACTTTTTTTACTCCTTTGGAAATTCAATGTGGTAGTGCACAATAAGGTTTGCACTATTTTTTTACATTTTCATAGTAGAAAAAAAGCTGGATAAATTCTACACGTAGATAGTATAACCACTAAATACTATATATCGATGCACACACTGTTAGATACAGCAAGCTGGTTTCCAGCATTTTTCTCTTTTCATTCGTTCTTGCTCCTACATATATCGCCTGTTTTCTTGTTCATTCCCCGGGCACTAGTCCCATTTTTATCCACAACGATCATCCAGTTTTGCTAGTAGTTGTGAGTGAGCAGGATGGCAAAATAGAGCACACACATTATATTATGGAGGGAGAAAGCTCACAAACATTTCATGTTATTATTACGACAACGGGAATGGATACGTAGTAGTAGTAGTAATGGCACGGCTCGAACTAGAAACATTTCACATACTACTTACTACACAAGGCGCACACACGTTAGTTGCATTATACTTACAAAACGAAATGAGCTCACTTCGTTTTTCATGAGCTCTCTCACTCTCCTCTAGTTCTGAAGAAATACATGCAAAACTTACTTATACTAGTACATCATACATCTTGTAGAGAACGCCGTATTATTATTATATATTATGGTGCACAATATTGTGCAAGACGAGGAGGAAGGAAAATAATGATATTATGAAATTCTCATATAATATACACGCAGCACGATAGACATGCCGTGTAGTGAAAAGCAGTCGGGGGAAAGTACGAGAAACATATTAAACGCTAACTCAAATTCGTGAAAAAGGAGGAAAAGGGAAAAGCTCTAGAGGTGAATCCGAATGTATAAAAGAGAGAGTGGGACAATAATAATACAAATATACACACATGAATATATATACACAAACAAAAGTGAAAAGGAATTTTTTCTGCTTAGTCCATGTGAACGTTAAGAAGTCAAAAATATTTTAAAGTTTATATGCATTCCTTCTCTCTTTCTCTCTCTTCTCGGTCTAATGTAATATTTACACGTAATAAATTTGTGTTGGCTTACTAGACTAGAGGATACGTATCGACATTCTTGCATCCTAATACATAAAAGGAAAAAGAAACATCAACCTAGAGAGAAGATAGAAAAATAACGACAGAAACAGTGCGAGTGAAGGAGCAAAGTTGAGTGTTGTGTACATTGAAGTGTATTCAAAGAAGCTTAGAAAGAGGGAGAAAGCTCTGTGAGAGAAAAAAGAAGTGAAACGACCACAAGTCACAAGTTTATTTCATTCCAACGCACGATGTGCGGTACTAGTACATTTTCTGCTGATGTGCGAGTGTTGTTGTAAGTCGTCGTCCTTTCCAAACCATACCACTATATATACTACCACAACCAATAGCAGTACCATCCAGCAGAGAAGTATGAGTTTGGAGAAAGGCTATGTAGTAAATATTAGAGCTCCAACGGTATATGGTGGTGGTGGTGGTTCTCTGCTGATGGAGAAAGTATATAACGAGTTGAATGCACAGAGTTCAGAGAGAAAAGAGTAAAAAAGAGATAGAGGAGCGCACACGGCGAACAGCAGAAAGTTTACTATGGATAGGACGACAGCGGGCAATGCTGTGTTGCTAGAGTTGACACTCATTGAGGAGGATCTCTATAGTACATTCTCCTTTTTTCCTGGTGGGCCATCAGTCATTCATTCAGGCTGCAAGCAAAAGGAGTCGGGGAGACTCATGTATACACAATAATATTTTACGAGAAGAATAAGTTGAGGCTTCGTTGCTGTTGATGTTCGTTGCTCCTTGCTCCTGTTTGTCCTTTTTTATCCCACTTGTGCAAAGATCTTGAGAAAAGCGGTTTTATAAGGATTCAAGTGTGGGAAATATTATTCTCAGCTTGACTATTTTTTTTCGGGGGGAAATACACACGTTCTTCTATCCTTCACACTTCGTGTGTGCACAAAAAATTCACATGATGATACATCGTGAATACTGGCAACGAATGTAAGAAAGTGGTATTATGTGAATGGTTTGCTAGTGTAGTGTTTGCAAGATTGTAAGCTATATATTGTGGGATGCTGTGCACACAGAGAAATGAAGTGACATTTGATTTGGTTAGTTAAAGTGAATAAGATTCCTAGCCTGGTAGAAAAAGAATACCTAGGTTAAATTATTCCATCATCGAGAACAAATAATGGAAATTTACTTTTTGTCTCTGGAACAGTTTTTTTAACAAATGACTTTTCCGTTGTTGGAAATTACCCACGGGGCGGGTGCACATTGTGATTCATTACTTGCTCCAATAAATATTTAAAGATTTTTTTGACAACGAAAGTTGTGCAAACGGCTGATAGTCAAAAACATTGGATATTATGTAACTAGTTTATGCGAACTTGCTGGAATATCAATATTTCCTGTGTGGTAGTAAATGTGAAATAGCGAAAAGCATTACATGATATGCCCAAGTTTAACTTCTTAAACAAGTTAAAAGTTTCTGGAAAACAATAAACGAGGAAATGCCGAGTGTAAAAAATGCATGAATTCGTCAGTTTTCTCCTCTCATGTTACTTGAGAGAAAACCTGGAGAAGTAACCATCAAACGATAAGAACAACAAATATCAGCGGAGCTCAGTGAAAAACATCAGTTCTTCAACACACACTCATGGATTCTCGTGGCAGCATTGTATGAATAGGGAAATAGAGTATAGTTTTGGGAATAGAGTTCCACAGAGAATTTCCTTACTTGACTGTTTGCTATTTTCTACGTTACTCCCCTTTTTCACCGTAAGAACAAATCCATGTTATCGGATATACAAAGAGTCTGTTGAAGATATATTGTGTGCATGTGCTTTGTAAGCTTTAAAGGAAGGAGAAAGCAAAACACTGCAACATAACAACATCACTCACGACAGCCCTTAAAGTCGTTTTTCTGCCACTCGTTATTTCCATATCTCGTTTCCTGGAAATTGCACGGAAATTTTTCAGTGAAAAAGTGTGAAATAAAGAAAAAAAATACTGTCGTGTGGAGAAAGTGAAAAGAAGGTTTAGGTTTAACCGCAAAACTACGACGTATAGATCACCAACTCCTAGAAACAAACTCGGAGTAGTGTGTAGTATCGGTACTGGCAGCAGCCACACAGCAGCAGCTGGTCTCCGCGAAACATAAGATGCATGTAGAAAGAGTATATCATGTAAAGCTATTTATACTACCTAAAGTTGCGGATACAGCCACTTTCATCAGCAGTGGAATAGAACAGTCTGGCTTTCACCGTTAGGAGTGCATCTTTGAGTATGTGCAGGTTTGCGAGGGCTCGGTAGTAGTGTGCATCGATCATCCTGGTTATAAGATCATGTAATATGAATGCTTGCAAGTTGGGAAAGTAAATTCATGGTATGATGAGCAATCATAATGATAGCTATGGATGCTCCAGTTGCAGCAACATTGTTGCGGTTTATCTTTGACTTTGTGGCTGTCCTGGACTAGAAAATAACATATTTTCTTATTTGACAGTAATATTTGTTTTTGACAAGGATTAGGAGGGTTATTTTAAAACTTGCTCCAAGTTTTTCCTCATTACGTGTAGCTAGTCTTTCCTTGAATAGCCGTAATGTATAGCAATATTTCAATCAAGTTTATTTAAAGGAATGAATTTTTATTTTCACGAACTTTGTCGATAGTATAACATTTTTCTATGAACATGGTAGTATAAATGGTAAATATTATAAATTTTGTATTTTTACCTATTGCAATATTCATAGAATTTCTTTTTCGTAATAGTTTTGAAACTGGATCACTGTAAAAAATTAAGTTGTAAAAAGTGCAAGTTTCAATATACTTTCTTTCATGTATTCCTCTTTCCGCGTGATTGCGATACATAAGTACGCTCAAGTAAATGGATTTTGTAGACCGTATTTAAGACATTCACATAATATGTATATAGATAGAAATTTTACTTTCTCTGCTGCGTACATATAGCACAGGAATCATGTAAATAATTTGAAAACAGCAGGGGACCCAGCGGCAGAAGAAAATTCCGTATTAGAAAAGTATGCCGCGTGTATTTTCATTTACTACTAGGTTTGCGGGCTTAATACGTAATGTTATGCCTGTGGAGAGTATCTCTAATTCTATGTGCTTTCACTTTTATACGAAACACAAACGAACGAAACATAACTTCGGTTGAGTCACAACAGAGTTTATTCGTCTAATATAGAGGAAAAGTCAACATGTATCAACAAAGCTGGATATGTACATGCATAAAAGTGTTTATACATAAAAGTAGAGAGCGGTAAACCCACCTAAATTCAACCAAACTCTCATTGGAATGCTCTAACCAGCAGTAGGTCCATATAGTCCAAGCAATTTAGGAAAAGTAGCAACAAGGCGGTAGTATCGCGTACCTATATATATCTACATTAGGGCTAAGATTTTACTTGGAAATAAAAAAGTAGTACGTAACGTGCTTATTTTACTTGTATAAGCAAGAACAGAGCAGGTAGGTATACGATAAGCATGAACGCGCTTACAGTAACATTATGCATCCTTACCTGCTGGAATTGAGTTAGGTCGCTTCTGGCTCAGCGTGTGAGCTCTTTTCAGGGATATCATTCAGTGAAGTAAGACAGAAAGGTTTTCCTTTTTCGAAAGTCAAAACCAACTGGTCTCGGGTCTCGTTGGTTGTGGCACATTTGGAATAATATACGTATATGTTTATCAACAACAAAACCCATATAAAACTACTTACTCTGCTCGCTGCGTTTTTGTAGTACATACTTGAGAAAATAAAAGCGATAAAAAACTAGTACTGAGAGAGTAAAAGAGAGAAAAAAATGTAGGGATTTGTGTCTCGAAACATCACCGTGTAGATGGAATAACTACCTCGAGGTCTCTTTCTTACCGTTGCTTCTCTTTTTTTCTCTCATTCAGTAAAACTACATAGCACTTTTGGCCGTTGTTGTCGACGTATTCGTTTTCTCTGCCTATACCACCACCAGCATCGACACACAACGTCACTTTTGTAATGCAGGATTGTAAAAGAATCCCTGTAGAAAATCCCAAGAAATGTATTATAATATTATGGATGTGATGGTGGTGTGCAGTGACAAGAAAGGAGAAGAAAGAAATAGAGATATAGATAGAAAGAGAGGGAAGGAAAAGAATAAAATAGAGACGCATTCAGAGAGAAAAGTAGTCGTGGAGAGGAGATAGAGAGGCACTTGGCAAATTTACTCCTCCTCCGACAATTCCTATCATCATCAAAATTCAACGAAGCCAAAGCCAATTCACAAGTCTCTCACTTTTTTTTCAACTGATTCCTTTTCCTACTTCCTCGTTTGCTACTACTCCGTGTTTGTAGTTTGTACCATGCTTGGTTGATCCAGAGTAATACTTATACATGAGAAATATATATGTATTTATACGGTTTGTACCTAATGGAGTTATTGTATTTTCACTCCAACTCTTCATTCTGATGTATGTCATTATTATTATTATATGATCATCATTATACATTTAAACAAGACATACAACTACAATACATAAATAGAAAAGGATGATGAGAAGGTGAGCGAGTAGGAAATTCGGAATTAGATAGAAACTGGCAAGTTGAGCTGAGCACCATTTGTTAGAAACGAAACGAAAGAAACTCACTGACTACTTTATATTCTCTTCTAGCCTTTCTATTCCATCCACTTTTACTTCTCCTATTTCACTCTTTTTTTGTCGATTCTAAGCTGTCAGATTCATGTTTACCTTCTTAAAACATATTATACTATGTTAGTGTATATTTATTAAAGAATACTCCATACGAGTATGTATATGCATATGCATAGGCTTTCGAGAACAACGCTTTTATTCTCGAAAGAAACAAAATACTAGAGAAATTGTTCAAAAAGGATGCTGCAAAATGCAACAACAGATAGAAACGACGATAGAGATGAAGGGGGAAGCAGCTAGGTATGATTTGAATTTTTTCCATCAAAGGCAAGAGTCAAGAGGGGTCAATGCGTACAAATCCAACATACAAAATTGTACGAAAGCTACAAGATTCTGGCTTACATAAGCAGAATTGTTGACTGCAAGGACGAGTAGCATCGCCGTGTTGTATAATCTGTTTTCCACTTCTCAACTAGATCTCTATATTCTCTCATCTTATAAATGCTGCAGATAGTTTTAGTGAGTTTATCTAGGTCGATTGCAAATTTCAAATTGCAAAGGGATGTATAAAGGCTTATATTGAAGTATAGACTTTTTTCCTCTATGTAAAATTTGTTGAAAACTTTGCTTATTATGCAAGTATGCATAAACATGTACGTTTATGAATGCTCGTATAAGCTTCTGTTTGTGCTGCCGACGTTTCTCTGATACTACTCACTACTCGTCGTAATGCTCCAGTTTAGTAAAATATTCCTTTGTACGTCACAGAATTGTATTGTCCGAAAAGAAAAAAAGAAAGCGGTCACGTCTCGTAGACCAACTACCGCTTTGCTGTAATCATAGCCACCCACCAACTACCGTCACCATCATCAGTAATCTCAGCTTCTCACATATAACAACAACATTCTACCCAGTGATTATTACTTTTAGTTGTGGGGGTACATAAAAGAGAGAACAAGAAAAAGGCGCGCGGAACGGATGAATATTGTGGTAGTGTTAGTAGACCTGGAACCAGAGACGGTGAAAGCGGAGTTTCTCCATTGTTTCCGGCATCTCATGAGAAATTTCGTTTCTCACTGTGAAATATATTGCCTGACTTAAAAGGAAGTTCCTGCTACATTACAAGAATTTATATTTATCTGAGGAAATGTGATGCCTAAAATGCAGTAGTATTTCCCCCGTGTCTTGAAACTCCTTCTTTGAATCATCTTACATTGCAGAGTGAGGCCATATAATATACCCATTATGTCGTTAAACATGGGTGGTGACAGTTATATAATAAATACTTTGCGAACGAAGCGAACCAGTGAACAGCCAAAATAATGGGCACCCGACGACAGGATAAATGTGGTCCTCGCACATTTTCTTGCTCTCTGACCACTCCAATACAAGCAGTCCCTGTGTAACTCATATTTGAAGTAATATTATCTTGAGAAATTTACCGTCGTTGATGCCTCGTTATATTTCTACGCTTCAGAAGTGAAGTACCCTGCTAAGAAAAATCCAAGCTTTCATCATTCTCATGACAAAGTGTGCATTGGTGTTGGTTGTGTGTGTGTACGGGATTGTGCAATAATAATCCACAACGCATGAAACGATCTCTGTGCCAATTTGCTTTGAACATGCAAGCATTATGAACTTAGAACGAACATAAAGAATAATACCGTATGAATATGCATACTATCGATTGGATTTATGTATCTTTCCTAAGCACACTTGCTGGCACCTAAGTGAAAGTAGAGTAGAAAGGGATACGTACGAAACTTTGGTGTATAAAGTATTATGCATATGTATTCAGTTTCTGCTTATTACGCCATTATGACTCTGAATGCATTAACCAAGAGGAGGACGAGCACATCACTCACTCAGTTTACTGCTGCTTTTGATGAAAATTATTATTATGAAGGATCGTACTAGCTCGTGGTGGTGGTGGCCTTATGGCGTACGCGGACTGGGTTGACGTGATTCGTGCACAAAACGCATTCATTACTCCATCATGCCTCTCGCTCGCAGGAATTTCTCTTTTGAGATTTTCGCTGGAGTAATGATAGGTAGATTCCATTATAACTGAATATGGATGTGGCTGTTGGGTAGGAGAGTTGAAACTTGACGAGCACACCTTCCATTCTCATCATCTTCGTGTATGTAATATATGCAGAACGTATACAAGTTTCACTACTCATTTTACTTTTCGCTCCAACTGAGAACAATCTAATCAAAATCCTTAAAACACTCTCTGATGCGTGTAATTTGAAGCCTGACTACAAAAGAAACGTACGTTGTTTGTAGCGAAGAAGATGAGAATCCCACAACACAAAATATGCTGCAGCTATCACCGTTATCGTCTATGTCAACACATCAAACAGCTCCCAACAACACCGTGTAGCACAAAGAATTTATGGAAAATGTAACAGTTTTGTCGTATCAAAAGCGGTCTCGTTTACTCACCATTTGTCTTTTCTCAAGGTATTTCGATACGCTGCTGCTGACACTTGTCGTGCGGTGATATGATGAAAGTATGCTTAAATAACCTATACTACGCGTGTGCAACTAAACAAAAGAAAGTGAAATTACCTTATGCCTGCATGTAAATGTCATAGTTCGTTAGTGTGAGCTCCAGCTGATCCTGATTAAAATCTATTATAAGACCAAGTAAAGTATACGTAAGAGCGAATCAAACAATTGCTTATGGCGTAAACAAATTCACGATAAAAATAGCTGGTGATGAAAGTGAAAATGAAATAGCTCGACAGAGAATGGATGTGTGACTGACTGCCGGAGATTTAATTACTTATTTCATATTACATATCTACCGCGCGCTCTCTCTCTCTACCACAAAATGTATGGTATTCCATTCTTCTGTCAGCCAGAGCATTCGCCGTTTTCTACATTAAATTCTGAAGCAGAGCTCAAAAAACTGTATATCAATGAGGTTTACGAGCGAAGGGAAAATTAGCTCGTATCTACAAATCTGCTTCGCTTAAATAAAAAAAGAAATGTATGGTTGAAAGAAGCATCTTCTCTGCCACTCGACGACTGGTGGTTTGCTTGCTCGGATAACTAGAAAAAGTCGTGAAAATGTATATTGCGTGAATGAAAAACGACAATGAGTGGGCTTGTTGGGAAATGGGTTGAAGTAACTGTTATAGACGAACAAGTAGAAAAGCGAAGCGAAAAGAGTGCAGTGATGTTACTCTGGTTGGTTGAGTTGTGTAGGTGCGTGATATATTATTATAGCGCCCAGTTTTTTTCTTCGTAACAACGACCGACCTATACACAACTTATGTATCATAGCCAATATCATCATTCCTCGATTGCACTTTGCTTTAAGATGAAAACGAAGGTGCTACTGGAAAAGTGCAAGTACGAAACCATATAGAATGGCATTCATAAAGAAAGTAGGCACAAATCCTTTCACTTGTGTACATGTCTCATCCTGTTAGGAACGTCATTACCCACGTCGTACTAAGAGTTGAACACATGTACTTTGTGATCTAAAAAAATAGAAAGTTGAATGAAAGTTTTGCTCCTCATCTTGATTATAAGAAGAAAGGCTTCATCCTTATATGAATTGTACAACACAATATATTAATAATATAATTATGACTACTTCTACTAGTAGTGAAGTTCTATATAAAAAGTTTAGGCACGACGTTGTTGCAGGAGAAATGGAATAATGCAACTAACTACCTTAGAAGGAAACAAGGTAGAAAAGAGTTGGGTGGATGGAGGTGGTGGTGCTGTTCCATGTTCTTAATTATCCACGCCAATTTCTTCAAAATAGTTTTGTTGGACAACAAAAATAACATATAGGTATAAGAAATTTGATACAATGTTGGTGCTATATAATTACATACGCCATACCGTTTTGTGAAGTGTTACATGTACAAGTGTCGCGTTATATCTACACAAAAAAGTGTGCGTCAGTATATTGCACTACTTCTCTAGAGAAAAACGGGAGTATGGTGCTAAAACATTCATGTGTCGTTTATCAAGGTGCTAAAATTTCTCAACCAGAAAAAAATAAGCATGTAACTTTAATAATAACGTGTCACGTCATTATCAGTTTCTTATCTCCTTTCACCAGGTTCTACCCAAGAGTTTTGAGTGCTCCGCTTAATTTGTTATCTTGAAAAATCTGCTCGTGGAATGATGGGATGGAAGTTTGTTTGTTGGCAAAAAAAAAGTTTTTCAAAAATAAATAAAGGTGCAGATATATAAAGTGTATGCAAGGAAAAAAAGTTTGTTTGCATGCATAATTTCGATGGAAAGGAAGAATTTAAAATGCTTAGATCGTTTTGTGGAGAAAATGATAAATGAATTCGAGATGAAAATGTGAAGGAATTAAGGTTTTGTTGTTGTTGTTCGTTCTATGTGCAAAATTTTCTGCGCATGTTGCGGGAAGCAATATACGTTGGAATATTACGGAGTCGCGTTTTCCAGTAAGTAGATAAAATTCAATTTGTTTTAAAGGTTATATAACACAATAATGTATATGAAAAGTGATTGTCTCTCAACTGTGATGTGGTCATTTCATGTATGCAAATTCGTGTTCGACTACGTCATGCCATGAAAAAATAATTGCATTCGACTTTCATTGCTGCATTTATTGTCCTTTCCAATCTCAACTAATGGCCTGTGTCGGTACTCAAGCAGGTGCTTTATTGATATTCATTTTTGATGGAGGAGAAACGGATACAATTAAAACTCTAAATTATTCCATACACTAAATGTCTGATACATAAAGCTGAAACGTGTACTACAAATTAGATGAGACATTATTTTCTCTGTTAATTTCATTACTTTTGTTTGTTTTACAGTTTTGCACTCGATCAGCATATTCGATTCAATCTAAATGTATTCAGTGTACGAAATAGCAAATGTGTTATAGATATGTAGTAAAATTGCATATTAAAATACGCCTATAGCGTGGATACCTGATATAAGATAATTTTATTGGGTGGTCCCATACGGTCACGACAAAAACCTTTATCGATAAACAGTAGAAAAAAACTGGTGGAACTAAGGAAGTTTGGAAAACATGGAATAACGTGGCTCGCTGTATTTTACAGGCTTGCACAGACATTCGGAGTCAGGGAGTTGGAAATGAATATAGTTTTCTGCTTTCTCTGAAGGAAACACGCTCTACAGTTTTTTTTACCGTGAAATTGAATTGTGAGTTGCGTGTCGGTCGATATATTATGAAGAAATTGCACAGACATATTTCAGGGAAAACCTGATATTATTTTGTTTGTTGTGCTCGTAGTAGTATACCCGTTTCGTACTTTATCCTGCCATTTGATCAATGTTCAGTTTGTATGCATATACATACATCAATATTTTACACGAGAATATATTTGAATTTGTGTATGCAGAATACCAAAATATTCAGTAGCAGGTATAGTTTTATAGGTGTGCATTTTTGTGGATTTACATTCTCTATTTCCACATTTTATTTTCATAAAAAAGGAAAGAAAGGAGATGGCTTTTACGTAGAATACGTAAAACGTCTACTTTGTACGCGACGAAGAATTTTTTATTGAAAAGATAAAAGCTGCTCACGGTCGCATTTTTAGAAGAAAAAATTCACCCGTGCGTCAGTTCAAACTGAACACTTACAACAACAGAGAAATAAATTCGTAAACTTTTTCAGTATTTACCCCGATGCCAAGAGAAGTAAAAATGCAAACGTACTTGGTATTATAGTAGTGAAGTGATATGGAGGCTTATTGGTACTTGCTGGATTACGTAACAAAACGTGCTAGCACTGAAGAGAGCATTGAAATTTTTCAACTCAATTCATTTTATTTTGCATTTTTATCCTTACATGAATAACACAAAGAGAGAGGGCATGAAATCAATAACAAAAGTCCCATTTTAAAGCTAAATAAATGGATGGTGCTTAATCAATTTTTTGCTCCCAAACATTTACTGATGCATAGCTTTACTGATTTTTAGAATTTGTTCAGCTTTGGATTAATTCATTTTTACTGGCCAATTAAAAACCGCAAACCAAAAACCAAGCAGAAGCCTCGATGAGTACATAACCGCAGTCTATAAAAATAGAGTTCATTGCGTGCAGAAGTGTCAGTGTTGGGTTTTCAAAATATTGTTTACTTAACCTGACAAAGAAAACATATTCCATAAGGTATCAGCAAAGCGCAGCCTTAGTAGTATACATTCGATGTGTTTTAATGTAGAACCAAAATGTATTCAGTGTTCGACTGATAAAGCAACCCGATCGATTTGTTTATACAAAGAGTATCTTGTTCTTTTGCCCTGTTCAGCCTTTCCAATTTGACAGGATATATATAGTATGCACATATCTACCATACTCCATCGTATTCTGTTCCACTATAAGTTTCTCTAGTATAGGTTGCTAAAGTTGTTGTTCTTTCATTTTTTATCTTGTCTTGTTATATCGTTTTATTATGACAATGCTACAGTTTTCTACCTACCTACTAGTAGTATTCTTCAATGGCAATACATACATCCCAACTTTTCAAGGGTTTTCTGATAGTCGAAACTTAAAAGGAGATGTAGCAGAAGTGGAAAAAACTCGACTGTCTCTCGTTTCCTTTTACTGTTTTGCACTTGGCTGCTTTTCCTTGCGACTTTCTTTTTTTGTCCTTTTTCAGTTCTTTCTTTGCTTCTCTCTCAAAGGAAGGAAAGTTAACAAAAGTTTTTTTGAGAGAGAAAGGGAGAGGGAGGTTAGATTAGATCGACAAAAAGTTCATGCATTACAAATATTGCGACAAGTATAGAAAAATCGTTTACCTTATTTAAAGATTTTTTGAAACAAATATGGCGGATAGCATGATACAACAGCTGCTACCAAGGAGGTCTTTTTGGATCTAATTTCAACGAAATCGTTCTAGTGAAGAGTATCCTTCGAATTTTAATAGGGTTTGGCTTCAACATTTGAATCGTTTTTTAAAAAATAAACAACATCGAACATCGCAAGTGTAAAAAAATGTTATATAACCGTTACGTGACCATTGTCATAAAAATGTAAACTTTTATCTTTGAAACCCGTTTTTGCAGAATAAACTTGGACAATCTTAAACTAGGTATGTCTTGTATTCATACTTAAAGGTATCGTTTAACATGGACATGTAAACCTAAAACTATGAAAATCGTACCAGCCCTCGTCATGAAACCGATATTCAATTTTAACAGAGAATATTAATTATTAGGTAATAAATTTTATTTTTAACAAAGTAGAAACATTCAGGTTGTATCTGCATAAATTAAAAAGAACTAAAGGAAGTGCATTACGATGTCAATTTTAAAAGGCACTTTTTTCAATTTGCTAACGAGTATTGCGAAGTTTTGAGTTTATTAATCGATAATACTGCATTTGGACGATTATAGTAGGCCTTGTTCATAGGGAAGGAGGTTTGATCTTAAAATTATATCAAACTTGAGTTATTTTATATCTTTAGAACTAAATATTTGGCACGGTACAGCATGTCCTATTCATGTTTCTTTAACTACCCTTTGAAACTTAAAGTATTAACATAAATCAAGATAAATATCTTGCATGCAAGGGCGAAAGGGATTATCATCTATAACTGTACTCTAAGAATTCTACTAAATTAATACTAATTATATACCTTTCCTATTTGTGACACACAATTAGGGAGTCTTAAAGGGAAAAAATATGTCTTGAAAAAATACTGCGCTAAGAACAGTAATCTTGCATACGCCTGTTGTACATCAAATATGAACCATAGTTTCATTCATTCATAGGTACATGGTAAATATTTCTGAAACGTGCCTAAAATAGAGAGAACCTGTCTAGATCTATAATATTTGTATTTAC